>CAIGRN010009630.1:0-38235 GCA_903798345.1 Fraxinus anomala | reverse complement strand
CGATGGTCAAGAATCTCTTCAACAAAATAGTCACACTTCTCTCACTTTATTATCATTTCTCTACTCTCTCTCTCTTTCTCTACATAGAAAATTCGTCTTTTATCTCTCTACTCTCTAAAACCATATCTAAAAGCAACACTAGTTGTCGAGGGTGTCGATGAAGTCAAAAGCACCGGTTGTTCCCTTGTTCCTTGAATGTCGCCCTACCATATGATTTAACTGCCTCGACGATGGTGTCAAACGTCCCAAGCCAGATGTGTAAGCCACTCTGATTTAGGTCTCTGATCTCCGTCACCTACCTTTCCCATGATCATTGTCTCACTCTGTTGTTGATGTCACAACCACAAATCATACAAATCGCTGAGGTACCGACTCCAATTCCAACTGTAATACATAATCTAATTTTGGCGAACCCCACTGCAAAGATGAATCTAATTTCAGATGGGTTTCCAGTTTTCGAGTTTTTGAGAAAACTCGAATATTCTTAGCCATTGTTGGCGATTGTGAAGTCGGTTGATTGGAAGTTGTGTGTGGATTGTGGCAGTTGTGGTAGTGGTGTTGATTTTGAATTTGAGGTGGATGTGGTGGTGGTTATGGTAGCGGCAAGTATATAGGCAGTGCTTGTGGCTATGGATTGGAGGAGGTGGTTGTGGGTTGTGTTGTAGGTGGTTGCGGTTGTAGTGCATTGTAGGTGATAGTGGTGCGTTCGAGTTCATATGCGTGGTGGTGCTAGTAGTGGTGGTAAGGTGACAACGATATTTGTCGATCGTGGTGGAAGTGGTGATGGGGTAGAGTGGAGTGGATGGGATGAAGAGCGATTGTGACAAATTATTTAGTGATTGTGAGCAATTATTGAGTAATTGTGGCTAATAAAAATGAGTAATCTGTGATCAATAAATAATATGTAATATAAAAATGTGGAATGTGTGACTAAATTTTTAATTTTAATCTAAAATTCGTGTTTTGTGATCGATAAATAAGTTGTGACTAATTAATTTAATACTCTGTGATCGATATATGAGTTGTGACCAAATAATTTGATAATTTGTGATAGATAAATAATTTATGGCCTATAAAAACGTGTAATTTGTAACTAAAGGAAATTGAAATATAAAGAAAACTCTAGAATACAAGGAAATCTAAAAGCTTTCTTGAAGAAGTTTTTTTCCCACTAAAAAACATCTTCCCAAAGTTTTGAGGCTTGATCTTCTTATATACTTGAAGTTTAGATCTTAAATTATTTTAAAGAATCTTGAAGGACAACATGGGAACTCAAATGCATGTCCTTGTTGTTTGTCTTTGTCTACCACATGCATGCCTTTTTGAATAATGGTACCGTCTTTGCAAAAGATACTTTAATAAGGTTGACAAGATTCCTTTTTTAAAGTTTCTTCTTTGGAAATTTGTCCATTTTTTATTAACAGTAGTGCTAGTAGAAATAATTTTTGAGGTAGCAAGTACATTTGAAAAAAGAGCTCATCTTGATCTTTGAACCCTATATTTTCGATATTCATCTAAATAACTAGGTTCATATAGTCATTTTGAGTTCTTTTGAGTTTCTTGAGCAATTAACTCATGAATATCTAGCCCCATAGTACATATCTTCATTGCTTTGTGTATAATCTGTTTCTGAATCTGATTGAAATATATTTTCTTGGTTTTATATTGATTTCTTTGAAGAGGCTTCAGTCAAATAAGCATTTTTTACCGAAACAATTTGTAATTCTTTTGGAGTTTTACATTGATTGAGCATAGCTAAGAGCCTTAATTTTTCTAGGCGACTTTGTAGCGTGCTATTTCTCTCTCCTACTTTCTAGAGCCTCTTGGAAGTACGAAAAGAGGAAGTTCCGAGATATGCCTAGACTATTTTGCTCTCGTTCAGAATAGTTATGAAATGGTGATTGGCCTTGTAGAATGAACTTCAAGAGAGAACCATTATAACAATAATAATTGCCATGAGAAAGTCTGAATCATATGTATTAACGTTCTAGACCATTTTACAAGACAATACAAGTTCTCAAGCAACCAAGAATCACCAACGTGCACTAATAACAATATATTACCACTTAAAAACATCACTAAAGGACAGAAGAAATGAGTAATGTAAAAAATTACACCTCCAAAGCAAAATAGCAATTATCCTAGAATCCATATGAATAGAAAACTTTATCACTGAAATCTAAACCACAAAACTCTTCTAGCTCGACATCATGACATGATCTATTGACTGAAGTGCTTGACTGGCGAAAAACCGGACATCAACATCAGGATCCTCAGCAAGCTCTACCAAAGAGGGGCGGATGGTTTTCTCCACAACCTACAGAGCAAGACGGAATTTCAGATGGTTGGAAAGAGCTTAGACAAATGCAAGTTTTAAATCAAAATGGTAAGATGAATATTAGTTATATATCAAGCAAAGAGAAACAGGCGAAATTGATTTATTATATTTTCTTTTTTTCCTTTTTTTAATTTATGCAAAAACGTGAGCAATAAGAGAAAGTGAACTAACTGATTGATCAACAATGGGAATGATGGACTGCAACACCTTCGCCACATTAAACTTAATGTTCGGCACTCTGCGACATAACTAAGCTTATCAGTTTCAGAAAAAGAAAAAAAAAATTGTGCAACAACCAATAACTCATAAATGAACTTCCCGGAAACACAATTACCTGTCCTTGGATGCAGTAACAATCACAGGCAACAATTTCGAACATGTTATCTCTGAACCCATGACAGGAGCAAGTAATGAAATTGCACAAAGAACAGTCATCCTGTACAAATAATGTGGATTGTTTACCATGTCCAAAACCTGCATGCACAATGAGACCGTTTCAGAAGGCAGACGTATCTGTTTTCTTTCCCAAAGAATTTCATATTCTAGACTGAGACTGCATTATCTCATGATAAAACTATTAATAATTAGTCCATTCAATTGCTGTTAAAAGATCCAAATCAAAGAAAAAAAAATCTATTCCAAGCTCTAATCAACTAAGAAGCTGAAAATTGTTATCAAGAAGTCGACTTTGATTCCATTCACCAGGAAAAATTTATTGGTAGCCATGTCAGCAGAGAAGTTATTTGAAATGCAAGTATTTCCAATTTAAGCATAACAAAAAGGAAAGCATGTTCGGATAGCATCCACAAACCTGAGGAACTATGTGCTGCATTGCCCAATCTGGACCAAATTCTTCTGCAAGGCGTTTCAAATTATTAGCCGCAGCATCTCGGATAGAGTAAACCTGAATTGAATCACAGAATTGTTAAAGTAATTCATTTCTATTCGAAAATATTTTCCCCAATGTGCATCATCACATAGGCCAAATAGCAGGAAAGATGGAAGGAAGAATATATCTGTACATGAGAGCAAAAACGACAAAGGAAATAAAGACAAATGACTGAGACGGAGAACAGAGGAGAAAAAGGAAGGAAGAGGGAAAATTTTATCAAACTTTAATCTCTTCTTGTATTTTATCAATAATTTTCACTTGACTCATCCGAAGATAAACAAGGAAAAGGTCAACACATAAAGATCTAGGTAGACTTCAAATTTCAAACTGACAACTTCAGTAACATCAGAGCATTCAGCTCAAGACGAAAAGAACAAAATTGTGGAGCATGTGATGATTCTACATTTCAACTGATAACAAAATCACGAGCAGATAACTAACCTTGTCTCGTAGCCACTGCATGCAAAGGGCACCCAGCTTATCATCGAAAAATCCTACACCCAATTGACTAGCCAATAAAGGTATGTATTCTATGATGGCAAGTCGAACCCTCCAATGCCTGTCTTCTGCCAGCTCAACAATAGCTGGTAATAAAGATTGAGAAAGTAAATCAATTCCAATAACCTGCATGAACAGAAAGGAGGAATAAATACTAGGAGTTGAACCAAGTTATAAAAGGTTGACACAGTAATCAACCACAAATAGTTGTGTAGAACACAGTTTTGACCCCTAAAAAAGACCGCAAACCTGATTGACTTGATCGAGCTTGCTAATAATATTAAGGCGTACATCTGGAAATTCATCCTTCAAAAGGGAGAGAAATATTGGAAGAAGTTGTTCAATTGTTGCATCCTGCAACAACCAGAAAACCCCATGGTAAAAAACCGCACTGCAACATGACAGGGGTGCTAGGAAGGATGTAGATTATCAATTGTAGATCTATTTATATAGGAAAAAATGAGGAAATATGGATGTAAAAATGCCAAACAGGAAGAACAGAAGTACACAACAAGGCAATGGAATCACAGATTAAAACTTGGTTGAACTATGGTTATACTTGTACCAAACAAATACAATCCCAGCGAAAATACGCTGGAGTGAAATATTCAGTTGGACCCAGCAATAATCTAAGAACAGATGGAGAGCATCCAAGATTATTTCACCCTTTCTTTTTTGTTAACAACATCTAAGAACAATTTAAGTGCCAACAATTTTCCTTTTTCTACACCTAGATGATACTGAGAATACACATCCTGAAGAAAGTCCACTATGAAGCCGATAATTGGTGGGCTTAACAACCATTATAATGGTGGAAGTAAATGGTCTCCACAAAGATACATAGATAACATACAGTCTAGGTTTAAACCAGGAAGAAGAGATGAAATGAGATGCATAAACTGTTCATAGAAAGAAAGTATAGTGAGCAGCAGTGAAACCATATCTAGATAGATAGCTGTATGCAAAGATTGCAACTAATGAAGGCTTAATGAACGATGTGTGTAGACATGAAACCAAAAATTTTAAACTATATTAAGGCAACAGCTTTAGGTTCTAGCAGCTAACCAAGTTTAGATCAAAATGGTTACCGTGATAAGTTTTGACATAGTGAATTAGGTACTCCTTGTGCTATAATAAATAACAAATACTTTTTCTGGCACCTCTTGTCTGGAATATATGGAGTACATTGTACCACTTTCTAGTCTCATAACCATTGGCCAAGACTATAAAATTATAACATTGCAAAGATAATACACTCTTTGACATTAATGTTAAATTATATGAATGATGACAGGTGAAAATGAAAAACAATATCCCAATCCAACTGTGCATCCATTAATCAGATAATTGCAGAACAAGAACTTCCCTCAACTTAGAAGTTTAGATGAACGCTTTTACCTTTCCTAATACAGGGGCCATTCCCATTATAACGGAAGCCAAAGCAGACCTAACATGTTGCGATGAATCTGATGATAATTCCTGCCAGATGTCACTGTCAATTATGTGATAGTGGAAGGATACACAGCATCATGTCAACATTATATTCATTAACTAATAGGCAAATACAACTGGGTAAGAGCCCTGGTGTGTACCTTCACACATGGAAGAATATGCTGAATAGCAAGTTCAGGGTTAAGAATCCGACAGAATTTGGTGACTTTACCAGCAGCTGCTATACGTACTTCTGCCTCATTATCTCGAAGTAGCCGCACATAAGCAGGAACCAAATCCGTCCTTGAAACATATAACCACAATAATCACATACGTCAAGATACAAGGACAACTAATGTATAGACACCACCAACAAGGCGTCGGAGTCACACACAATAAACATTCTTGGACATGTACAACATTTCAATGACAGTTTCCATACTGAAGTATCTATTTTTTCAGTTATCTGTCAGTCTGTCACACACTTTTAACTAAAGGATACATAAGATTTCTATTGACATGTCTAGGAAGTGCTTTCCCATCGCAACTATAAAAAATAATTAAGTTCATAACTTCTCATAACAAGTACAGAGACTTGCTTCTGTACTATTCAAATAAAAACCATGTGTTATACACAAATTTGACAAGTTCACATTTTGGCATATAATTAGCAAGTAAGGTCTTAATTATTATTTGACATTTGTCCTGTCAGTTGTCCTGACCATCCACTTCCCAGTTATCTGCCCATTCTCTGTAAGATTGCTGAAGACGGAACAAAAAAGTGAGCAACGATGAATTGTTTCTTAATAGCATAGCATAATTATTTTGCCATGCGACATCGATAACTTCATTAACCAACAGTGGAACCACAAAAATTCACATATGATACAATGTCAAAAGATGCAGAACATGGAAAAATAGAAGTGATAGATTAAATAATTACCTAGTAGGCTCAGGTCCCACCGCTTCACAAAGCTCGTACAACTGGTTAGCAACCATATAACGAACACGCCAAGACTTATCCTGATATATATCATGTTAGGATCAAAAAACATTAAGCTACAACTGGCTGAGATGACCATAAGCATTCAATGTTAAGACATCCCGATATGATACTATAGCAACCTTGCATGACCCAAAAAATATATCGCAAATATGAATATGCAACGTTAAGGTGAAGACAGTAGGCTACAATAAAAAGCATTTTAATAGACCATAACTGTACAACTACATAGAATAAGAACATAAAAAAATTTCCAAGAAAAAAATTGCTGTATTGACAATGGTGATTATCCACGTAAATGCCTAAAAATATGAACTTTATAAAGCAACTATGACAATCTAGAAAAAATGGCTACCGAGAAGAGACTTAGAAAGCAGGTAAGGCAAAGACAACAGAAAATAACAACGTAGAATGCATTTTGAATTGTACCTGTGAAAAGTTGACAATTACAGGGAGAATATGTGAAACACAATCTTGAGGCTCCAACAACTTGCCAAGAGCAGCACAGCCCTCAACAGCGAGTAACCGAACAGAGTCTTGGTCTAAAAGAGACATTAATAAAGTTAATTTTGTTCATTTCCAACACAAAAATAATGTTAAAAAAAGTTGTTTGAGCCATACGTCCCGAGTCCAGCCTCACGTGAGGCTTTCATCTAACACCTCAGGAATCATCCATAAGTGTCTTGTGAGGCATATGCCTTGACTTACTACGGTTTATGCCTTAAGGCTTTGTCTTCTTTATTTGTGTTGCCTTTTCCAATTATTCTATTACAGGCCTCAGCTATGGGAGAGACTTTTTCCATAACATAGAACATTTGATAGGGTTTTTTGTTTTCTTTTTCTACCTTTACACGGAAGCTAAGGGTAAGAAGAAGGCACAGTTACAGGTAGAGCATGATGAGAAATAATGAAAACAAGATAATAGTACAAGGAGGATGATAGGGGAATATAATATGTCGATGATTCCCTTAAAGATCCTGCTAGTAGGATGATGATGCAGGAGACTTCTGGGATATTTTCACTTTTAGCAATAGATTAAAATTTTGTTATATTCATAATTTGAGGAGAACTTATTTTTGCTACATTCTCAATCTATCTAATGTTCTTTTTTCCAATTAGACTTTATAATTTTGTTAATTTCTTATATCACAGATTTTTAAGATGATAATATTTTTGTATCTTAGTATTCTTTTGAATTATTTCATTGTCTAGTCTTGACACTTCCATCACAAAAAGCCTAGAAACTAAAACCTCGCCTCACAAAAAAAAAAAACCCAGTACCCAATTATTTCATTGCCTGTCATTGTAATCTTACATTTTCCACCTGAAGTAAACCCCAATAATTAAAACTTAAAATGGTTGACTTCACTTCTAAAACACAGATGAACAATGTTGCTAAAAGTTTCAATAACAAAAGTACTTATCACTGTAGATTATTGCATTTCAGCAATTACCCTTCAACAACTTCTATCGCTTCCATTTCCCCTTCTGTCACTACCATAATGTTATGCTCATTTAGTTTAAGCAAGAACACTTTCCTCTGCTCTTTCTTTCTATTTTAAACAAGTTAGAATACATTTATTGATCTTTCTACGAGCAGGATTTATAGAATTGCTCCATCATTTTTCATTTAGTAAATCTCAACACAACTCAACAAAGCTTTAATCCATATTGGGGTCGACTAATCATAAGTGAATAACTTGCGTAAAAGATCGCACATGGCCACCTAACCAGTATGCTTACAAGGCAAGCTTTCCCAATTCATAGCAAAAGTAAAAAAATCCATCTCAGTATTTCCATTTTCCTTTAAAAAATTGCTTTAAACAGAGTGAAACAATAAATCTAAGCAAAAACATGAGGTAGACTAGAATGGTATCAAGAAAACAATGTGTGTGTAGGTATATCCAAATAATTCGGAGATAAATACCAACGTAAAGGTCTAAGACGTCCTAGAAAGCACTTAAATCATATCATGATGCACCTTGTAAGCCAAATTGAGTATTTACTCAACACCTCTTAATTTTCAAAGAAACATAACTTCACTCGGAATAGGTTCCCACAAGATTAAACAGACATACATTATGCATTACTGTCATAAATCTGTCCTCAATTTCCAGTTCTTTTGCATCCACTTCAAGTATTTGATAGATTAAGGGGACGTTTGATGGATATTATTGAGAAAATAATGTATTTTAAATAATGATATGATGGGAAATATGTGGTTAAAAATTAAGAAAAAATTATTGATATGATGAAAAATATTATTTTATTGAAGAATGTGTGGTTGAAAATGAATTTTGAAAGAATGTGTGGCAAACATGGGCTAAGTGAACCATGTCAAGCATTTCTAAATTCTAGAAATTGTCTTAACACTTAGTGAGAATATCGTCACCGTTACTAACAATTGTAGGACAGCAAAAGTTAAAAAAATATTTACCATCTTGTGTAAGATCCTCAAACATGGACATGATGTCAGTCTTGAGATGAGCGGCTTCAACAGTGGCAGCAAATTTCCCCAAGTTTGTTGCAGCAGACCTTCTCACCATTGGCATATCATCTTGGCATAATTGGCAGTATATTGACCGTATTTCTGTCTTCATCATATCTGGGGCACTTGGGTAAGCAATATGAAACAGTCCACAAGCTGAAACTCGAGCTGTAAACCACTCACCAGCTGCCAGCCTCTGTAAGCAAAGGTAATAAACAAATCAGCAAACAGAAGTAAAAATAGCAACACTTCAATGAAGCAATTAAATCAGTCAGATCTCACACTAAAAGCTAGTTGATGCATGTGTCCTATGTGAGAATCTCTAAAGAAACAGAATGCAAGTGTTCAATTGATGCCACTTTCATACTTTTCCCAAGGTTACTTGAGAAAGGAACAGATAATAAAAATCCACTTATGCATCATAATTATCCCAAACTGATATATGCCAGTTGTCTAACCTTCACAAGAGGAATAAAATAATCAACCAAATCACTTTCCCTCATCTGCGATCCGATTCTGCACAGAGACTCCACAGCTTTGTCCCTGACACAGGTTTCCTCCACAGCACAAAGTGTTTCCAGAGGTGGGAGCAATACATGGGCATGCTCCACCCCTCCAACATAAGGAATAAACACACCCAACTCTTCCGCCATAGCAAGAAGAACCTCATCGTCGTCGTCATTGTTCTCACTCAAAAATGGGATCAATTCCTTCCGTGTCCTCTCTTCCCCAAGGGCACGCGCAATGGTAGATAGTCGGCGAATGGAATTCAGCCGCAGTTGAATATCATCATTTTTCAACTCATCTATTAATACTGCTATTGGATACAGTGGTTCATCAACACTCGCCATAGTGTCTCAGAAATCTCCAGGAGCTACGAGCTTTGTTAAAATTAAAAACAGGGGCAGGTAATTATAATCCTTATAGGAAAAGCAAAGCACAGCAGAAATGTAAAAAATGCAAATGAAGAATTAGAAGAAGAAAATAAAAGCGAGAGCATTTTAAATTTCCCAAGAACATGGATATTTAAAAAGTACTGATTAATTCTTTCTAAAAGAAAACAAAACTAAAATTTCAAAAATTAAATTACCCAAAACGTTGAAATCCTAATAAAATTAAGAATTTTTTCCCCAAGAAAAGAAATGTATCAACCAGGTCTAGTGGGTGGATTTTGGTCCTGGATATTTCACCAATTACAATTGAGGGCGGCCGATTCAAAAGGCAAGGAGAAAACCATAAACAAGCACATAAAAAATTCAAGAGAGATATTGTCAAGAAAATCGCTGGTGCGTGACGAAAATTACCATCAAAAAACAGAAAATTTGTAAAAACTAAATTCCAAGAAGGTAGAAATAAATAATGGCGATAAGGCCGGACGGATCTTAGATAGGGGTTGTGTTACGGTTCACAACAATCAAATCGAGTGCAAAATAAACACGTAAAGCCAACTGAGGAGCTAGAAGAATAGAATGGCGATAAGACTGGACGGAATCTTAGATCGAAGTTGTGTTGAAATTAAATAATTCACAAAACAATCAAAACCAAATAGATTTAAAGGATATTTTTACTCAAATAGATCTGAGATTACCTTCAAACGAAGAAGACGATTATCCTTGTAGAAATCACTGCAAAAACTGCAATTGGTGCCAAGAGGGTTATGAACACGTCTCCTTTTTACCCTCTTCTCCGCTGGACATGGTCCGGTCTTCAATACCGAGCCAAACAAAAAATTTCGGTTATTTAATAAATTGAATTAACTAATCCAAATATAATTATGGAATCGTTCCACTTCGATTCGAATCGATTCTGTACTATAAGTAAATTTTTTAACATTTACAGCAACATTCTACAAATACAACTAATAACATATTCATTTATAATTTCGATGGGCAGTTGGATAGGAAATGTCAGACTTGGGAGTCGGTGACTTCAATTTGGACATGTAGATGTAGGTTTTTAATTTATCAAATGATTTGGTGTTAGTGGACCTGTGCTTACCGAATGAAAGTATAAAATTGAAAATTAAAGGATAAAAACTTAAAAAGACCTAGATCGGTTAATAATGAAATTAATAATTGGGCCAAAAAATTAAAACAAAAAATTGAAGGGAACAAGACATAAATCATATATATAAGAATTACATTTCAAAAATAACAAACTTCAAAAATCTTTTCAAAAATCAAGTGTTAATGAATTTATTAAATATTTTTAATTATAATATAATACAATTACTCTAATTTATTAAATTTCAAAGCCAAATCATTCTCATTCTCTCTCTTATCTCTATCCTCTATCTACCTTTTCTCTCTATCAGAGGCAGCCAGCAACTCCGGCGATTGTTCCGACGACTATTTCAGCGATCAATCCGGGAGCCGCTCCGACGAGTTTTTCGACGATCACTCCGGAGGCCTCTTGGGCGACTGTTCCGGAGATTACTCCGACGACTGCTCCAATGACAATTCTAACGGTTGCTCCGGCGACTTAGAAATTCCAGAAAATTAAAAATTGAAAATCACACCACCACCCCCATGGATCCACCTACCACCACCCACATTCCCTAACACGTGTCATCCGTAACTAATTGTGACCAAATATGTATTCAATATGACTAAATTTGTATTCAATGTGACTAATTGTGACCAATTGAATCTTAACTGTGACCATATGTGATCAAGTCACAATCGGTCACAGCTAGCACATAATTGGTCACAGACAGTCACAACTAACACATATAATTGATCACAACCAATCACAATTGGTCACAACCAGTCACAATAAACACATATTTAGTCACAAGTTATAAAATGTATCCCCTTATGTTTGAGTTGTAATCTTGAAAAGAAAAAATTGATGATGAATCTCAATTGATGAATGTTTTGTCATGGCTACGGAGACTTCTAAGTAGAGACACCAGTGCATTTGGAATGCATTCAATAAGACCACCAGAAATTTAAGTTAGTATTAAGAATCTCACGTTAAATAAATTTCACTTGATCAACAAATGCACATCGGGCGCATAAGTGTCATCTAATCTAAGCGACAAAAAAAAAAAAAGATAACAAAAACTGCTCAAAGTAAATTGTTCTTATATTGCATCGAAACTGTTTCATATCCATAAATCTCGAGTCCCAGCACGAAAGCTGAATGCATTTAAGACTGATTTATCTCTGTCATCATAACCGGCAGCACCATAAATCCACCACCAACCAATCAGCACAAAAATCACCTCAAAATCACCGCCATAGCAACAATCACCACCACCACATCCTCTGTAAATCCACATCTCCACCATACCACCACCACCTGAAAAATCCCCAAACCTACCACCATCGCCACTTCACAATCGGTCACAATTAACACAGAATTGGTCACAACTAATCACAATAAACACATATTTGGTTACAAGTTATAAAATTTATCCCCTTATTTTTGAGTTGTAATCTTGAAAAGAAAAATTGATGATGAATCTCAATTGATGAATGTTTTGTCATGGCTACGGAGACTCCTAAGTAGAGACACGGGTGCATTTGGAATGCATTCAATAAGACCACCAGATATTTAAGTTAGTATTAAGAATCTCACGTTAAATAAATTTCACTTGATCAACAAATGCACATCGGGCGCATAAGTGCCATCCAATCCAAGCGACAAAAAAAGAAAAAAAGATAACAAAAACTATTCAAGGTAAATTGTTCTTATAATGCATCTGAAACTATTTCATATCCATAAATCTTGAGTCCCAACACGAAAACTAAATGCATTTAAGACTGATTTATCTCTATCATCATCACTGGAAGCACCATAAATCCACCACCAACCAATCAGCACAAAAATCACCTCAAAATCACCACCACAGCAACAATCACCACCACCACCTCCTTCGTAAATCCACATCTCCACCATACCACAACCACCCAAAAAATCCCCAAACCTACCACCATCGCCACCACCACTGCACCACTACAACCTCCTGTATCAAAAGTCATCACAACCACCTCCTCAAATCCACCATCTCCTTCATCTCTACCATGCCACAACCATCACCACCACACTAAACAAATAAGTAGAACATAGAAGAGATGACAAAGAAATCATATCGCACTACACAAACACAAATACAAATGAAGAAAATAGATTGTATGATTCACTGTGTGCAACGATGTGGCGCTCCCTCTAACACCATTATTGCCACCTTCACCGCCAAAATAACCACCACTACCACCTCCTCGACAAACAAATGAACACATCGCACAAAACACCACCACATTGTCACGCAGTTCTACCACCACCTCGACAGACCCATCACCACCACCACAGTCGCCACCAACAAAACCACACCCACTATTCATCTACAGCCACAGTAACAACCTAACCTCCGTCACCAAAAAATACTAACTTCGCAACATTCACCACACGCACACTCTCGTAGCTCAAACTCACCCCCACTACCTTTGCGAACTGTTGAAATTTTGCTAAATCTCTCTTTGGAAAAATCTTTTGATGTCTGGGCGTGCACGAGGATGAGGCGGTGGCGATCGAGGTAAGCCATCTCCATCAACTGGACGTAGCGACTGTCCAGGCCGAGGTCGTGACCTTGGATCATCACAATCGGGAGTTTACAATGCTCCTCCACCTTCTTCTCAGTCAGTGCCTTTGATTCCTACTGTGCCAATTTCATCACTGAGAGGGAAAGTTGAGCAAAAGCTCACGCTTCAGCCCTCGACTTCGTCTTCGGTGCCCATGGCTAAGCCAGTCCAACAGGCTCCACCGGTGGAGGCGGCACAATCGAAGCAACAACAGTTGCCGTCGACGTCTTTCAAAGCTACTAAGATGCCCCCGAGGCCTGAATTTGGAAGAGAGAGAGAGAGAGAGAACAGGCAGAGAAGATATAGAGAGAGCAAGCGGGGAAGAGAGAAATAGTAGGGGAGGAAGGATAAAATTAGGGTTAGGTTTGAATAATTATGATTTAGAAAGATGTGATTGATGAAATAAATGAATTAATATCTGATTTATGTATAAATAAAGTTTATATCTGAAATTTGAAATTGAAACTTTAAAAGTCTGTTTTTATGTAATTTGATCACAATTGAATTTTGAAATTGGGTTGGGTTGGGCTGGCTAGACATGGACTTGGCTTGGGAATTGGAGTATTAATCACTAAATTGATTAATTTGCTAATTTATTTAGAAAAAATTAAAACAATTCAATTAATTCAAGTTAAAAAATTTAAAAAAAAATTTAGATTCGGTTCTTATTCAATTTTTCGGTTCTTGGTCTAGAATCGAACCGAACTCATCGATTTTCAATTCAAATACCCGTTCGATTATTTAACTTATGAAAAACCAATCGGTACAGTTCATTTCGGTCCGATTCAGTTCGAGAGTTTTGTACAGCCCTACTCCACACCAAAATGATCAGAATTGTGTACCTATACGCTTTCCACTTCTGTTGCTCCGTATTAATAAAACAGAAGACACGAACCTTTAGTTGGATTGCACCACCAAAATTGGCTTTTAATTGAGCTGTATAAAGCTTGTAAGCAAACACCGAAAATGTGATTTCATCGGGCTTTAACCAATTTTGGTAGTAATCATGCTACGAATATGAACGTTTACATAAGAGTAAGTGGAAATTAACAGATTACATTTCAAATGTTGGAGATTATATATTTTTTATTTCAAATGTAATAAGTTTACCTAAATAATACATAAATATAAAATATGTATATATTTATCAAATTTAAATACGGTATTTTTTGAAAACATAAAACAAATATATATAAAAAACAGGAAAGAGAATATTATAACCCTTTCACGTTAAATATTATATCCCTAATTAACTCCCTTAATACGTGAAATTTGAAGAACCCTTTCACGTTAAACCTCCGGTTCAATCACAAAACTCGTGATCGTTTCTCCATAAATTGTAACTTCATTCAAATTCAAATTCATTCATCCATTTTTATCACATTGTCAAACTGTTTTCACAATTGCTCACAGTTTCATTCAAAAAATATCAAATATTGAAAATGGTTTAAAAACGAGCAATGATCCCAAAAGCTGAGTGAAGATTAGTGAGAAATCTAGAAAAAAAAAGCAGAGAAAATAAAAGGGACGAAAGGGAATAAAGATTTGATGCCTGAAACTAGTGACAGGACCCCCTTAAATCGTGAAATCCTAGTGTTCAAAAGGTGAATCAATTCTTTATCTGATTTAATTAATGGGAAATTCGTATTTAACATTTGTTGGGTGTGTATGATTTGAGTAGTCACACATTGTTAGAATTTGTGATTTCATTTTGTGGGATATGAATGCATGTGTTCAAGAAGCATTTGTTAGAATTTCAATGAGATATTCTGACCTACATTTGGTTGAAGCAATCTCAATTTTTCGGGAATGAAGATACGTGTTTTTTGAACATTTTCGTGTCCTTTGTAACCAACCTTCTCTATATGATTTCTATTTGGACTGTGACCAATTTCCTAATTAGAAATGCATTTTTACTACTATTATGTGACACATTATGTGTTTGTGACATGTCTATAATTTTATGATGAAACACATGGTTGTAATATGCTTATCTTTATATATAATTTGTGACCTTAGTTATATGTAACCTGAGTAGAGTCTTTGAAAAAATAATTGCATGTGGCCTGCTTATTGTGTGACATGAATGCATGTACGAGTAACAATATATGTTTTTTTACGTTTGTCATCTATTGCAGGAATGAGAGTATATTATACCGAAAGCTTTATGGTTTCCCGATAAAATTACCACCAATGCAACTAAAAACGTGCTGTCAAATTTTACAGCAAAGTTCAATGAACAAAAACAAATACTAGCTGATACATGCTTCTCCTATTATGTGGATTATAATGAGATAGTTGTTCAACATCAACTAATACATTATTTTCTACAATGAGAGGTCAAGCAACCGAACAAGAAAAAGATGTGGTTTATGGTGGCCAGTAGGTATTTACAGTTTTCTTTGCCAGAGTTATGTCTGGTTACGGGACTTAGGTACCAGGGACATGAGTAGAAGTCATCAAAATTCACATTCCAGGATTAAGAAATATTTTGGGCACTTGAACTTAGTCACAAATGAAGATGTTAGAGAAATCTTCTTTAGTCTAACGAATGAAGACGATCATAATGTGGTTAGGATTGTGATTATATATTTGATAACATCATACATTTTCTTGACCTCGTACAAGAAGGTTGTTGAGGATTATTTATTTGACTATGATACTATGAACATGTTTCTGTAGGCGAAAGATTTATTTGAACTTTCCATAAACTCACTTAAAGATGGATTGAGTAATAGAAATCCTCAATACAGATTCAAAGGATTTCTAGTTGCCTTTCAAGTTTGGATTTATGAGTCTATTCCATAGCTTGATGGGATTGTAACTTCTAGAATTCGGATGAGGTACCCACAACTCAAATAAACTGCCATATGATGCTAAACTTGAAGAGGATGTGTTCTCTACCCCCGAATGTAAGTTTCCATTTCATTTGTACATTACTTAGATAAGTCACAAGCCAGTCACAGTTCACCTTAGAGAGTCACAAGTTACATTTGACATTATGCAGTCAAAGGAAAAATCACATTGCACATTTCACATGTCACAGTAAATAATTTTCATGCACATGTAACAGTTCTCGTTATCAGGTTACAACTTACTACTTTATGCAGTCATAGTTTACATTCAACAATAAATATACAAATTTAGCAATCAAGTCTTTTAATTTATTTTGTTGTAACAACTTCAAGTATGTTACACCACACTCATTTATAGTTAACTAGTCAAAGTCAAATAAGGATTTAAGTTGAATAAATCATTTTCATGGGACTTAAATTGTAATTAAAAATACTTAATGGCTAAAAAATGATATAATAAAGGAATCTAGGAATTTAGTTTCTACTATTGGAAATTTAAGGACTAAAGGTTATGTAATATGAAGATCGGGGAACTTGTCTTGTAATTATTCGATAGTTATCCATTAAACTTTAGACATATCAATCTATTTTCTCATTTTGGGGGACAAAATGAAAGACAAAAATGAGGCAGAGAAGAATCGAGAAAAGAGAGGAAGAAAGGGAAAAAAAAGGAAAAGAAAAGAAAATGGAAGGGAAGAACAAGAATCCAATGCTAGAATTTTCAAGCTTGGGTTCTTCATCCATCCGATTCCTTTTTGTTTTCAAGAGTCAAGTAAAAAGTTTATTTTAATTGAATTTTTAGGATTTATGGAAAAAATTCGATGTTTAGCAAGAATTAAAGGTTATTGCATGCATTTGGGGTATTAAACAAGAATATATTAAAGAGATGTATATTGAGAAATTGGTGTTGAATAAAGTAAAACTTTGGTAATGAATTTGTGGAATGGAGACTTATTCTTTAATTTCCTTTTTTGTATGATAGTAAACACATGATTATGATTTATTAGAGTTGGACAAGGATTTGAGACTTAATTTTACTTATTCTACATTATTCTTTTCCAATTTCGAACAGATTTCTACCAAGGCGCTTTTTTAAAACTCTCCCCAGAAAGTGGTGTTTTTGTTAATGGGTTGGGAGATAGATTTCAATATACAGACATTGGTGCTACATTTCAATATTTGGAAATATAGTGCTAGTTTTGTCAATAATATGATTTTCTTGGATATTTTAGTATGGAAACTAAATAAAGTGTTTAATATTGGGGCTAGGTGTTAAGATAACTTATATAAAGGAGTATATGTTGTTAGTGATCCTAGCAAAATAAAAGACTCTAAGTTCTTATTAGTAAATCCTTATTTATAATGGTAGGAATAATGCTTGAGGTGCCTTTTTGAAGGGATATGATCTCTTGGGGGCGAGTACAAGATATCATACTTGGTATTTGAATGTGAGGAGGTGACGAGAAGATTGAAGTTGCGATCAGTTTACAACTTGGTGAGTGGAAAAACTTAAATATTTTTCAAGTATTGATAAATTAATTATACTATTATACATTTTATGCAATTATGTGAATTATTTGTCCAATTAAATGATTATTGTGAAATATTCTTTCACTATGATATATGTAAGGAATTTCAAATATTGTATATGGAAGGAATTTCAAATGTTGTATATGGATTATTTGTGATTTGGAATGTGTGATATATGTGATATTGAGATCAACCAGAAAAGTACCCGTGATTATATACTTCTTCCAGTTCACTGAGGGGCTTGGCCATGTTCTATACTACACTGAGGGGTTTTGATCGTGGATGAAGGGGTCTTGACCGTGTACATAGTTCACTGAGGGATCTTGGTCATGTTCTACAATTGATTATAATTGATACTACTTTCAGTCAAAGGGGGCTCGATGCCCCTGTCGAGAGTGCTTAGTCTGATGGGTAGTCTACGCGCGTATAACCAGATTAAAGATGTTAGTTAGAAGGTACATTTTTGGTGGATTTTAGTACATTTGATATGATGAGATTATAGTATGAATATCAGCTGATGTTTATATCATGACTATGGGATGATATTTTACTGTGCTATGAGAATGTCCCATTTCTTGGCTATAATTATATGGTGTTATCCTGTGATTTATTAAATGATATGAACTCGAATTTCTATAAATATGTATAAATGAGAAAGTATGACTATTTTAAAAAAATTCCACTCACTGCTATCAACTCATATATTTTTCCACGATTTTTCTCTCAGGTTACAATTGGTTATTGATAACTTGAGGAGTTTGATGATTTTAGAGTTATAGTCACACGACATATTGAGTTATATGATTCATTTTGGTATAACACGAAGTAATTATTTGGGCCCATTGCATGATATTTTTCATAAGCATATGATTTTGGCGCATAATTAATGGTAACGCATAGTCAGCTTTGGTGGTAGATTGGGCATCTAGTCAACATCTACCATCGGTGCACGTCACGTTTCAGGTTATTAGGGTGATTCGAGATGGATCATGTCAAAGTACAAGACATTAATCCACTTGAGATAGAGATGGTATAGCCATATATGGATGGGGTTCCATATAACATACCACAACAACCATCGCTATCATGTGCCAGCAGAAGTTCAAAGCTGCAGCAACCAATAAACAAGTCCAAAACACGCATTCTAATGATTATAGACACACGATTGGGCCATTCAATTGATATCGAAGATGACGATGACAATGATTTTGTTGATCCACCTTCGAGAAGACAAATGACATCATATTATGTCCATTCTTCCATGGATCCTCCAACGGAGCCACACACTGCATACGTTAGAAGTGACAAACGAGATGAGCGGCTCATCGGCTCGGCCGTTCGGGCTCATCAAATTACGAGCCTGAATTTGAGAACCAGGCTCTCGACGAGCCCACGAGGCCGTGAGCTCGATGGCTAGCCTAAAAAGTTCATTGATCGAAACGGTCACTGAATTTTTTTTTCCCTTCATTTTTTTCCCTATAAATACCCTTCATTTGATCCATTTTTTTCCACCCAACTCTCATTCTCTACTCTCTAATCTCATGATTCTCTTCTACATTTATATTATTGAGTTATAATCTTGATTTTACAACCTATTTTCTACACTACTACATAATCTATATTCATTTCTCAATTTTACTTCAACATTCAATNTAAATACCCTTCATTTGATCCATTTTTTTCCACCCAACTCTCATTCTCTACTCTCTAATCTCATGATTCTCTTCTACATTTATATTATTGAGTTATAATCTTGATTTTACAATCTATTTTCTAGACTACTACATAGTCTACACTCTACATTCATTTCTTAATTGTACCTCTACATTAAATTTCAATTATTTAATATCAATTATCATACTACAAATTTTCAATTATAATCTCACATGTCAACTTTCTTTCAATTCTTGATTTGTTACTTACTATACATTTTATATCAATTTACCAATGGATCCACCCTCATTTGTTAAATGCTTGTTCTCGATATCATATGTGAATTACCTATCACGCTGCAAAGTAATTTCAGAATGAATTTGTAAGTCTAAATGAAGTACATATTCCCGAGAATATTTCAAATTTCGATGCTCATGGAAGTAATAATCCAATTAATTTGAATGACGTTGATTTTTTCAAGGCGGAACGAGAGGATAAACCTGAATTAGATATTCCCGATGCAAGAGGGGAGTGAAAGGGGAAAAATATGCAAAATGTAGGGATCATTTTAAATTGATTCAAACATGCCGTGTTGTTGATAGAGTTGAAGAATATAAAGCAGTATGTAAATAATATCAACAACGATTGGCATGGCAAA
This sequence comes from Fraxinus anomala, assembly GCA_903798345.1. Classification (NCBI taxonomy): domain Eukaryota; kingdom Viridiplantae; phylum Streptophyta; class Magnoliopsida; order Lamiales; family Oleaceae; genus Fraxinus; species Fraxinus anomala. Next base: position 18,303 of record CAIGRN010009630.1, on the reverse strand, counting down.
AAGATAATGGAACCACCCATCTCAACCGTCACTATAAAGCATGTGCGGTCAAACACGGGCTACTTCTTGACGATAAAAAACAACTGCAATTTGGTAGTTCAGGAATCTGTTTTATTATTATGTCACTTTCTACGTGGATGTATTTGGAGGAGAAATCTCGAACGTGAATGGTGAAGTTCGTTGCTACTGCTGAGTTGTCTCTAGCAATAGCAGACAATCAACATTTCGTCTCGTACGTGAAAAAATATCTTCAATCGAGATACGTTGGGGTAAGTCGAAACACTCTTCGTTCAAATACAATTGAATATTTTCTTCTTACAAAAAAACTATTGATTGTCGATTTAGAAAAATATGTGGGTGTTATATTTTTAACTTCAGATATATGAGAAGGGATTAATAAAAGATGTTATATACCTGCAACTGCACACTACATAAACCCACTTTGGTGTATGCATAAAAAAACTATTGTTTTTAAAATTATTGAGTTCCCTCGTAACGCTAACAACATATTTAACGTTATGAATAATATTAGAGAATATCGTTGTGAAAGTAAAATTCGGTCATTTACATTCGATAACGCTAGTGTTAATAAGGTAGTTATCCATAAATTGTACAAAGTACTGTAACCCGATTTTGATGGTTATTTGTTTCATATTCGGTTTGTATGCTATATTTTTAATTTAATAGTGTAGGACGATTTGAAACATATTAAAAATGTAATTCAAAGAATTATGAATGCATTACTGTATATCACGATTTTACGAAGCAGAAAATAAGTATTTGAGGAATTTTGTGCTGCATCTGGGGTGACGAATACGAAAACATTTATTAGTGACGTAGGGTATTGATGGAACTCCACTTGCTTATTGTTAAAATCATGCGAAGACTTTGAACATTTAATAACTGAATTTTATAATAATAGGCATATTAGAAACGATGATAATACTATTTTAATTGAATTCGATTGGATTTTAACTTTCAAAATTTTAAAAAATTTGACAAATTTTTATGTTTCTACAAATATTTTGTCTGGAGTTTACTATCCTACTAATTGTATGGTACTTGAACGTCTTTATATAATTGTTAGGGCTTTTCATAGATATAAAATGACTCCGATTTTAGTGCAATCATATATTCCATAGAATTAAAATTTAGAAAATACTGAGAAGATTTGCCTATATTATTTTCGTTAGCATACATCATGGACCCCCGATATAATTTATCGGGTACTACATTTGTAATTGATCAGATTTCAAGAGTTTTACCTATTACTTATAGAAATTTAGAATAAACCTTATATGAAATGTATGAATTATATGCAGAACGAATGTGTACAAATATTAATCGGGTACCCTCTACACCTACTTCTCACATTGATATACCAGAAGACAACGCTAAAGTATTAACTTTATTCGAAAATATTAACTCATATAGATATGATTCAAATGCATGTGGTTCATCTAGTAGTAGTTTGTCTACTGCATGTAATCAAACATCGGACGCAGGTCTAAATGCGTTGCCTGTTGAATTAATTGATTATTTTAATCATAATACGCCTAATAACAAAGCAATTAAGAAAAGTTCAGAAAAAGTAATTGAATTCTGGCGAAAGTACAAACGACGATGGCCAGTGGTGTCTGTGATGACATTAGACCAACTAACACATCTGATTAGTACTGTACCTTTGGAGCCTGCTTTTAGTACATGTAAGAGGGTTCTGTCCGAGGTCAGAAGCTGACTGAAAGAAAATATTTTGGGAGTATTAATGTGCATGAATGATTGGCAAGATGGTCACTTCCAACTGCAAAATAAATATGCTGAAATTGTCAAGTAAATGATATTTAATTTAATCATATTAATAAAAAAATTACTTTATAATACCCTTTTAATTTAAAAAAAAAATTGTACACGTAACAAGTTGTTCGTATACAATTTTTACTCTGCCTACTCGAAATTGAAGTAACCGGTCCCAAATCTGGATAAATGAAGAGGGTTTATCGTTTTTTTTTTGTTTTAAATGTTTATCTTAAAAAAATTTGATTTTAAACAAAAGGTTTATCTAAATAATAATAATAATAATAATACACACGAGCTCGCTAGTTGATGCTCGACTCAGCCCACAAGCCATGAGTAATGAACTGAGCTTTTGCTCGACTCCTTTTCAACTAGCAAGAGATCGGCTTGTGACGAGCATGAGCTGAGCTCGTGTGTCTAGTTCAACTCGGTCTATTACCACCCCTCGCCCAATCGATATTACCTAAATGGAGGAGACTAGCATAATTAAATAGACTGAGCGGGAAACATAGAAGTCTTTGAGAGAGTGATAGCATACGATTTGAGTGATTTGATGGTATTAAATAGGATTAAAGAAATAGGATTCCACGCCTCATTTCACAGTGTGAAATTTTACGTCATGTTTGATGGGTTTGATTAGAATGACGAAGAAAAGAAACACTAAAGAAATAATATTAAAAGTTAATAATTAATTTTAATCATATATTTTATGAATTCTATAATTTTCAATCACATATTTCATCAACTTTTATCAAAATTTATTAAAAATCTAATTTTAGTCCCCCATCAAACAGGGGCTAAATAAATCCCTATTAAAGATGTGGGAATAGAAGTTTCATGGCAAAATAAAAAAAGTAAAAATAATAAAATAATATGTAACGTGTTATGTAATTAACATATAGAGTTGATTTATTACTTTCAAAATTAGGGATATTTTAGTATGTTATAATACAATATTTTTAAATATTTTTAATTTTTATTCACGCCATAATTTTTGATAGTTACACCACACTTTTAAATTTGTTCATATTTAACAAAATGAACCTAGGCAACCTAACATTAAAAACCACTATATGTATATATATTTATTTCCCCCTCTTTCATTGTCATGTACACCATAATACTCATTAATAAAATTCGCAACCTATACAGTTTACGCAGGCCGGAAATGCAAAATTCACAGACTCCTTTTAATTCAATCAATTTGTCGACTAAAATTGGGTCAGAGAACTCCAATTTAAACAAAGACCATAAAAGTAAGAAGTGCTGAATAGATGAACTCGATTTTTCGCAAGCTCTTTATGTTCTCTGTATCCAACTATTGCCTCATCGAAATTCTTGACGGCAATCCAGAGAAAAAAGAAACATGGTTTATTCGATGTTGGTAGAGTTGCCACCAGCTCTCCGACAACAAGACAAAAACATAATTATCCTCTCTTATTGTAAAATATGTTTTTCGTTACTAATAAGTAATAACTATAATAAAATATGCGAACTGTACTGTGTATTTTGTAATTATTATGAGGCCTCTGCACATAATTTTTGTACAAGTGTATTAGTATCAATATGGTTGAATCAAATAATTTTTTGTGATGAGAAACATTATACCGATAGTACTCAATCACTGTTTGATTTGTTCGAGAATCAATTCTCGTGTTCAAAAAATAGAATACAAAGGGCTTTGGAAATTAGTGAGGTATGAGATGGTCACTACCATTTATTGCCCAAAATATTATATATTTAAAAATATGAAAAAATGAAAACAACGGTCATATTTGAAATAAAAGAAAAGATATTGAACTGTGATCCATCACTGTAGAAGTTTACTTACCTTCATGATGTAACACCACTATGGAAGATGATTCAATTTTTTTTGCAGAAATTCTACTTGTACACGGGAGTGACACTCCCCTCAAATGAGGGGAGTGGCCCACGCCCAAATAAAATAATTTGCCCCCTACCCGTGTACACGGGCGTGTAAACATCTGTATACACATAGCAGAGCTCATTTTTTTTGAGGCCCCTCATGATATGAGGACCGGGGCCGATTGTTTACCTGTCGGCTACATATTGTCTTGAAAAGTATGTATTTTTAGCTGACGCACATCCGTGTTTTAGGATTTATGTGTAATGTGTTGTCATGTTGGTACATTTTAACTACATATTCATCTACGTGTAGTGTGTATGTTGTGATTAACATGACATGAGAGGATATGAATGGTTTGAAACATATAGCATGAAACGAGACGTGATTAAAACATCCGTACATACATGTTGTAGAACTATGTGTAATGTACTGCAGTGCTGATTTAAAATTACACGATGGGTTGCTAAACATATCTTATTCCATTATATTACACAATCAAAATCGGCTATAAACAAAATTTATAGCACAACTATTCATACAAATATTGCAAATTGTCTGAAATTCCAATTTCCCTATCACTTAAATTCAAATTATACTGCAGTTGTTAATAAACATCAAACTAATTAATTTTGCAAATTTTGAGGAGGATAGGAAGTTCCACTACTTAAAATGCCAATTGTCTCAATTCTAATTTGCCTAATACATAAAATTCAAATTGCACATTGATATAAACTGTAGATGTTAATATTACATCAAACTTTTTTTTTTTCAATTTTTTTAGGACACTTCCTATTCCACTAATAATGCAAATTGTTTCTATTCCAATTCGACTAACACGTGAAATTCAAATATCATACTTACGGACACAAATAATTTCTCGCAATTTTGAGGATTAAACACTTCAAAGAAAGGACAAAATACTAGCCTTGGAGCAATCCAACTAGATGGGAACTGGAGGAATTTCAACTGCATTTGCGAACAACAAACTTACTTCCTCTATTTCCATTTAAACCAAATTCTGATCAGCTAGTACAACATATACACTAACCTGCGAAAAAATTGAAAAAAAATACAAAAAGAAAATACTTTCGAAACTTGTTTAGAAAGGAAATAAGATCTAGTTTGAATACCGATACCTAATTTTTGTACAATATAATTGGATGATTAGAGAATTTACCTGAGATATACGATTCAAAAATTATAATTGGATAGGAATTTCAAAATGTGGTAGAGAGTCTTTGGGCAATGTAGTAATCCGTCGCGGGTGGCAAAGAGACAATTGCACGATGAGGAATCGCTTTTGTTCCAGGAAAAGCGGTACGATTTTAATCATATTTTAGGAGAATTGCATTTTTTACCGTCATTTATAAAATCGGGTTGGGGGAAATCACCAGATTCTAACTAACAAGATTTGCAGATGGATTGAAGGATTTTTTGGGGCAATAATTGAGAAGAGGTTGAATTTGGGAGATTTTGGATATGTATTGAGAAATGGGATTTTTGCAAATAGTAGAGTACAATGTGAAATTATGTAACACATCACGTAACACTTGATGTACATATAGCAAAATCGTTATTAATTATGGTGTAAGAATTATAGGAATTGTTTGGGTGGGCTAAAATTAGATGGGTGATTTTGCTTATTTTAACATTTCCTTGATACTGGAATATTGTAGTAAATATAATAATAAAAATGTTAAGATGTATTATATAAATATTTTTATAAAATGAGGTATTTCCTCTAATACCTTTATGTACCACTCGTCGTTAATGTTTGGGTTATGATTATCTTTGACAAAGGGCAACCCAAATCACTAAATTATTGTTGAAAAACAAAACCTAATCTTTCAGTACAAATTTTAGATTTTTAATTTAAACGATCTTCGAGCAATCAAAAATCAAATATTCAAATCTTCTTGTCACAAAATATTTCGCACGCCATATATCTGATTTAATTAATGAACCAATCATAGCAGTGTAATGATAGGATATTGAACTATCAGTTCTTCCAATACCGATCTAGTCAAAAAAAATTGATCCCTTGGAATCTTTAGTAGTTGGATTGCTTGAGATAATAATTTCTTTAGCACTCTCTCTTCACATCGAGACACATTTATTATTTTAAATTTTTAGTCTTGGTCGTCTCTTTTTTTTTTTTAAATCGAAAGCTTAACCTTTATACAATCTTCACTAATAAATGGTGATGAAACTTAAATGAAGGTGTTTTATTTATTATAGATATGTTGAACTGGATTATTTCAAAATTTAATCCTTTAAAGATAGAAAAATTTCTCTCCATTAGTTGTAGTGAAAGTGGAAAAACAAGAGACATAAAAAAGTTAGATAATAGCAAGAGTCGTAAAGCTTAAACTATGGTTGGAGATGCTCATTGTTTCTTTAGCATATATGTTAATTATTTTGTGTTACGTGTCAACTAAAGATTAAAAAAAATAAATGTTTTTTAACGTATAAATGGTCATACCTTTTGATAAATTTTTGCTAGAAATTTAGCCCTTATTTGAGCCCCCTTTTTTGGGGTTAATAGATTTTGGAATAATAATTTTTTGTTTAATGTGTGATTAAAAAGTAATGAACGATTTTGAGTTTACGTGTAGAATATTTTTATTGTGCGAATGTGTAGTTGAAAATAAGTTTTAGAAAATGGGAATCAAACTAGGGTGCTTACTCAAACAAAAAGTCCCTTTCTTTGGCAACATTTTACTCATTATTTAAGCTCAAAACTTAGAATAAAGTAAAGGGTCATTTCATGAGGAATTTGAAGATGCTTATAATTTTAAAAGTTTTATCTTGGGATATTGTTGTAAGATTTAGCTTTATATACATATTCCTTATTTCCATAATAAGTATAAATATATGTTATGGAATCTATCTATGACTCGAGAATAATTTGAAGCTAAAAGAAACCTGCAGTTTAGCATTCCTAAGAAATTTGTCTATTGATGAGTATATTGCAGGCACTAATATTGAAATGATTCATCATTGAATTTTCAAATACGATGGGCCTCTTCTAGTCATTAACCTTTAGGTGGATCTTGTTTCAATAATACTTTTACAAGCAGTACAAGTAGAGGCGTTTAAGTGAGATTTTTTTTCTTTTTGATGACCGTGTTATTCGACAGTTGGCCCATCATGCCGGACTAAGCTTGCGTGTGGCTTGAGACACTCGACTTATTTTCACATATCTATTGGTGATCAACAATAGCCCTCCAAGTCTGGAAACAAAGTCATGGACCAAAGGGAAGATTGCTTACGTCTTTCTTTAGTTTTAGGGTTCACTACTTCAACAAACCCAAAGTAGGAGCTTTGCTGTCCACACAACGTTCCCATATTTCTTTTGGTGGATGAGTGCTTTTTGAAGCTAATATTGGTTGTATCTAGTATGTAGAACTTGTTACGAAGAAAGGAAGCTCAAAGTTACAAAATATCCTCGTAAGATGTTCTACTATTATTTTTACAAGAATTTGCTTCATTAATACTTGACTATTTAGAGCATTTTTTTGATATGCAATATTAGATAGACACTACAATATGCTTACATTTGGGAAACATTATAAATTTTGTATAATTTTCAGTTAAATTTTAATTTTAACTACACATTTAACTATTGTCTATTTATTATTCATAAATTTTGTAACACGTTACTCTTCTTATTATGCTACTGTTTGGTGATGATTAAAATCAGATTTTTAATAAATTTTGATAACAGTTGAAAAAATGTGTGATTTAAAAGTTGTGAATCTCATAAAAAATACGTAGTTCAAATTAATAGTTGACTTTAATTTTAATTTTATTTCCTATCGAATAAGTACTATATGTTCATGGATTTTGCTATTAGTATATTAAAGATGTACATCCTATGAGCCCTGATATACACGTAGCAAAACCCTATGTTCATTTGTAGGTAAGAAGATTGTATATTGAACTTAAACTTGAGCCTTAAAGCTATCACTGTGCTATATGTCAGAATGTGTGAGTATTTGGTGGGAATTAAAAATAGATTTTTAATAGATTGTGATAAAAGTTTTTAAAATGCATGATTGAAAGTTGTTTGATCCATGAAAATTGTGATTAATTGTTTAATTTTGATTTAAATTAAAATTTGATTTTAATTCAAAACAAAGCATGTGTAATAGTGTGATTGACATTATAATATTTTCAGTCAATCTTCTACACTGACATTCTAATATGTCCTTTCTGGAAGGGACAAAATATGTAATAGTGTGATTGATATTATAATATTTTCAGTCAATCTTCTGCACAGACATACTAATATGTCCTTTCTGAAACTGAAAGGAACAGAATATGTAATAGTTTGATGGATATTATAAATATTATAATATTCTATTTTCAGTCAATAATACTTTCAGTCAATCTTCTGCACTGAAATCTCAAATTATTTATGCTAAACCATGATAATGCCAATTGATTTGACAACACTGACTAGGGTTTAAACATAATAAGCTAACTATCACGCCACATCACATGTAAGAAAATTCTTTGCTCAATCATTCTACTCTAGGCTTGGAAATTTCTTTTCTAAACTTTCGATTAGAAATTTAGAAAATAATTTGAGTTCTCTCTTGTTCATTTAGCTCCCATTTGGCCTCCTTTATTCTCCATTAAATAATAGTTTTTTTCTTTTTTTTTATCAACCAAACATTCTTCAATAAAATACTATTACACATTTTTTCCTTCTTTTTTAATCATATTTTTTTTAAAAAAATTTACTATTCCTCCCATTATAATGTGGAATAATGGGGTCAGACGGGTCAAATTTGGTTACAGTTGTCCAATCAGGACATCTAACAACAAATTAAATGTTTATCACTTCCTTTGATTCATTACTAAGCCTATATTTGATTCTTATTATTCTTCAATTTTTTTTTCGGTTTTACTACATTTACATTTTGGTTGACATCATTGTTGACATTTCATGGCGTGTCATACAGTTTTGCCATTAATTTTAATAACATTTAAAACAATAAATGACCTTGATTTTTATACGTAGTGGAATGTCAACCATAATATAATGGAACGTACAAGTAGTTTAATTCTATATATGTCATGAAATTCATAATTTTTATCAATTTTTCAACTGAAAATCTCATCAACTTTTATCAGAATATACTAAAAATAAGATTTTTATATTTAAAAAAAAAGGTAAATTTACTTAACAAGTACAATGGACCATCTAATACAACACGTAGATAAATTAACTTGATCATCAAACAAGTTTTTTCTTTATTTGATTGGATCAAAGAAACTTAAGGATTGCTTGATCACAACCAAAGAGAAATGATACAGCGCAAACTATACGATCAGATGTCCATACAATATTCCCATGAATCTATCATTATACCCAAAATGAACGATTGCTCTAGAAATAATATATTCATAATGAAATAGAGGCTGAAAAAAATGTTTATTAAGGTTCAAGTTATAACATTTAGCTCCTACTTGACAAAAGCCTTTTTGAGATTATAAGTTGGTGGATTTCATGAAATGTGAACTTAAAAAGTAGATAAAAATTGTCGATCTACTGAAATGTGTAGTTGAAAATTAAGTATGATCAATTCATAATCTTAAAAAAAATTTGTCAAACGAGTACTTGAAAACATTTTATATTGACCGTCAACTTATTGAAATCCTCCTCTTTTATTCAAACTTGAGACGATTATGACACATTGTTTTAAACTATTTTTTCTAAATACTCATTTTTAACTACACATTCACACAATAAAATTTTTTGCAAGTAAATCCAAAAAATTTTCCTACTTTTTAATCATATTTTCTTGAAAATCAATATTTAAAACTTTATTTTCCCCAAGGGTTGTCAAAAGGGGCAACGATTCATCATCATAAACATATTTTCTGTTTGGAGTGCGTAAAAATAACAATCATGCTATATTTATGTTATCATTTACATTATTTTATGTATTTTGCTACGTGATAAGACACCATTAAACAGTTTAAATTTTTTGTAATTTTTTCACTAAATCAACACTTGTCAACTCATTTTTTGTCAATCATAATGTTAAAAAGAATGTACAAATGACATTTTTTCTTAAAAATAATGACGTTAAGAATCTAATCATGCTTATGTCTAAGTGCGGCACAAAATTAGTGCCACTAGTCAACGTGTGGACTGATTGAGTATTGAAATGATAGGTCTTATTATTTTTTAATAATTTTGAAATCGTTACCTTTCTTGCAAATTAAAATATATTTACAATAAACTTTGAGTAAGTTATGTACATCAAAATCTTCTGCAATTATAACATGTAACGTTAATTTTGGTGTATTCCTTGCACTTTTGATTTGTTTTATTAAAATTGTATCTCTTACAAAGAAGAGTTTTGGATTTTGTTGTCCAACAATGCATATTTTTGCTTAGTTGGATGATAACTATTTTTCTTTTAGTTAAATGGTATGTGGTCCTCTTAGAAATGTGTCATTCTTCATAGTTTTTAGCACCAATCGAAGATGGAAATCAAAATCTAGAATTATAAAGTTGGACATATAATAATTTCGTGCCACTTTAATAAAAAATTCTATCACTATCACCGTGGTTGATTGTTCAATATAATGAAAAGTTGAAGACTAACTTGCTTCCTCAAGGTCCGTGACCAACTTGTTAGACAAATAGAGCAATATTCCTTATTTTTACCTGGTAAGTTGATCAGTTCAGCATATATATATATATATTAACACCACCTACAGCTCAATTTGAAGCATCTATAACTCTTATCAATCATATCGCTTAATTCTCTATAACTTGCCTTTCAAGTTGATGACTAAAGCTACTTTGACATCCATTCTTGACATCTTGGTTAACATCTCATAATGTGTAAAAAATTTGACCATTGATTTGAATAAGTGTTATTCAAATAAATGGTCAGATTGTCTATTAGATCATAGAATATCAATCAAAATGTCAGTTTAGCAAAAATGGTTATTCAAATCAATGGTCAAATTTTTTTAAACATCGTGAGATATCAAATAAGATGTCAAAAATAAATGTCAAAAGTACCTTTATTTATAAATCAAACTAAAGTACAATAATTATTTTAACTCAAAATTTGATCTTTGAACAGTTTTCGTCACTAAAAGACCTAAGAAACAAACATTTGAAAGATTTGGAACCTCAGGTACTAGAAATCAAAGGTTAAAAATCACATAATCTTTAAGTTCAAAGCTTCGGGATCCTGATGCTTTTTTTCCCTAAAGCTTTTGTATCGTTATTTTATATAGTCCATAAATTGTCACTTAGGAATTGTTTGAGATTTTTTGTTTTTTAACTGCTTTACCCTCGAGCTCAATTAGGCAAAAGAAAAGGAAAGAACATGTCTCGATTTAAATGTTGGGGGCTAACTTGCTACATGAACTATAAATTTGGAACCGTTCTTGCAATTTTTACTAACTGAACAAGCAGTTCAACTTGTTCTGTCCCTTTGATCTTTCAGCATTGATTCTGCATATTATTATTATTATTATTATTATATTATTAAAAGGATAAACTACTTTACGAGAAGAAGTTTCTCTGCCTATAAACTCAATTACCATCTGAATCTGTGTATCTCTATATTATCTCTGCGTAAGTATTACACGGTGTCTGTGAAATTGATAGTTAGTGTGTGTGTATGTGTGTTTTTGTTGCTTGATCATGGACAAGAGTTCTTGTTAAAGAAAATCAGCCCACCTCAACTCCCTTCATTTTCTTGTTCTTTTGCACCAATTACTTGTCCCTTCTTCACCTAATCTCAACATATTTTTTCACACAGTACACAGTGTAAAAGAGAGATTTTTGTAGGAAAAAAAAGTCATTTATTGGAGTTCAAAATTTATTTATTTTTCAATGTCTTCTGATCTCTCTTTATCTGACAATTTCTTATCTGAACCATTCCCTCCATTTACTGATTCCTCCATTGATATTTTTCTAGAATTTCAAGAAAATATTAATAATAGTTCAAATTTAATTCAAGAGAAAAACCCACTTGATGAAACAAATTCTTTCGGAAAAATTTCGTCTATCATTTTCTCACCTTCTTCTTCCCCACCGAGTTTCCAGCTTGAAAATTTCTCAATGTCCCATTTAGAAAATGCAAACTACCCTTTTTCAGAGGTGAAATCAGAGGAACTTCCAGTCCCTGAGAGTTTTTCTTGTCATGATAATTCATTCACGCCTCAAAGCTATGATGGGGGTTCTGAGATTGCAATGAAGTTCATGCAGAGGAGTTTTAGCAGCAATTCATTTGATGGAAAACAAAATAATTTATTTCAGCCTGGATTTGATTATGTTTCGGAATGTTCAAATTCGCCGAAACACATCTTTAATCCACCAGAGACCAGTTTTTCATCTGGTGAAATGAGAAGGGTTTGCAGCACTGGAGATTTGCAAGTTAGTTTTATACTAATTAGTCTAAATTTTAACAAATTTTAGCTTCTTCTCTTGATTTTGTTTGATGATTTCTATAAATTTCTAAGTGGAATCATTCTCGAACTACATCGTCGAAAGTTAAATTTTAAGTCGTCACAGTTCATCAACAAAGTATCCCTCACCTACTGGCTGAATTTCTTTTTCGTCCAAGGTCTAACCCGTTGAACTCATGACTTATTCGAGTACCATATTGAATCATCTATTGTTAAAAGTTTTAACGGGTTACAGAGGGAATAAATTTCTTTAATTCTTGGTCATATTGACATAATCCAATTAAGATAGCATTTCCATTTTCAGAAGATGAGAACAAAGTTGCAAACAGGCAATGCATTGTCCTCTAGTCCATTGTCTATGGAGAAGTCATTCATGGATGATGCAAACTTCAAAGTAGGGCGCTACAGTGCAAAAGAGAGAAGAGAGAGGATTCAAAGGTACAGAGCAAAAAGGTCTCAAAGAAACTTCAACAAGACGATTAAGGTACATTGATACTTTTCAACACGTACAATTTTTATAAAAGAATATGATGTATTCGAGACCATCTAAAAGCTCACGTCATCAGAAATCGATCTAACTATTTAAAAAGTAAATTTCTTGATCTAAAAAAATAAAATTCGCTAATATTATTTTTTTACATGTCAGTCGAATTCATATCATACAAGAGCATAAATGGGCTGGACTTAAAAACACCAACATTGATCAACTTTTAGAAAACTTTATGTAAGCCACTAAACTTTACCTTGTTCTAAATTAGTCACTATTTAAACCTTATTCCAAGTTGATCACCAAACTTGAACATTTATTTCAAGTCACTTCAAGCATGCTTGTTAGTTTAACTAACGAAAAAATTAACGTGGTAGCTTAGTCGGCAAATAATTACACAAATTTTAACGTAATGATGAGCTTGAATCAAGACAAAGTTCAGAAACTAACATAAAATTTTGCCGAAAACTTAAACCTAACGAATGAAGACGAAGACAAGACTTGATTCACGATCTTTGTCTAACTTATAGATCTAACTACTGTTAAACAAATACTTTGTTGATCAACTCAATCAGAAGATTTCGATAATATTTTCTTGATCTACTCAATTAGAATATTTCATTAGCATAAGCTAACAATATGGTTGGTATAATGCAAGTATACATGTCGCAAGACGCTAGCCGACAATCGACCAAGAATACGTGGCAGATTTGCAAAATACGATGAAGCTGGAGAGATTCCCAAAGCAACAATTTCAAATAGATATGTAGACGAAGATGATCTTTGGGTAATATTCTCTTCCACAACTTTATATTTAATTCCGATAAATAATATATAGGCTTTAAATTTAATATTTTTTATTAGAATTATTTAGCAAGAAAGTACTCACGATGACTGCTTTTGATTGTTATTTTAATGTAATACAATACGTTCAAATGGACCGTATTTAAGAAGATAATAGAAAAATATTTCATGGGAACGTCTTTTTACTAATGTCCACTTTCATCTACTTCAATACACTGGATGTGTTTTCAAGCCCTTATCAAAAGAGCATGCATGTTTGGCTTTGCTTAAAAATAAAAAAGTGACTTTTTTAAAACTTTTTTTTTTAACACTATAAGAATGGCATTGTCAAAACGAGTAGTTTACCATTCAAATCAAGACGTTAATACACACATAATATGAATTTGCATGTGTTTGTAGATTGATGGATTTCGTGAAGTCTTCGATGAAGGAATTATAGGAGGAGAGCCATTCTTCAACAACTTTGGTTCAACTCAGTATCAGAATTATTACTACGGATGAGTGAAATTCAGTTCACCTGAGCAATTTGGGACCTTAAAGTCCCTTTTAGTAGTGGTTTTTTTCCCCCTTAAAGTCCCTGTAGGGATTTAGTAATGGTGAAATGTGCAGCTGGTTTTTCTTTTTCTTGTTGCATTATGTCTCAATCTTTACCTGCAGCAAACTGCAACCAATAACTGTATTTTAGCCTTGATTTGTTCTAAGATACAAGAATTATGGCCTTCGTTTATAGTACTTGTTTCAATGGCAAAGTTCGAGTGAAAATCTTGTGGTTATGTTTGGTATGCAGTGCTAAAGAAACTAGACACTATAATCAAGATATTAACTTCTTATGTTTCTTTTTTAAAATTATCGTCTGTTGTATAACAAATCATATTTTTTAAAGTTCCGAATATTGGTCAAGAGATATTAGGATCTCTAGAAAAAGAATAACATGCATTCATTTCTTGCTAAGGCAATAAAGCAACGGCTGGAAGATAGAGTTATTGAGTTATCTCTTGCGATAACTTCTCAACCGTTGAAGATGAGGAACGTTCGCAATTCGGTACCTAATGTATGAAGTTCCGTCGATAGGGAAACTTTTGAATCGGTTTTGTCCTCGTAAATGTGTTAAGGTTGTTCGATGTAGATTTTTTTACAAAAGATTTTGTGAAAAATTATATATATTTTTTAGAATGCGTGGTTAAAAAGTATGAAAGAGTTTAGTATTCATGTAAAAATTATTTTATTGAGAAAACTTGGAGTTCAAAATGAGTTTAGAACAAAATATGAATTTTAAAAAACGTGTACCAAACTTGAGGTTTAGAGAAAAATATGAATTTTAAAAAATGTGTACCAAACTTGAGGTTAGTTGAATGTGCAAAAAGTTGCCAAATTAACTTCCGTTCATGTTTGATATTCTAGACATTATAACACAAGATTAAGAAATTATTTATATTATTTAGCCTCTCAATGTATAGTGCAATACTAGACAAAAATTAAGCCCCTGTTTGATATGGATTAAAATAAGATTTTTATTAGATTTTGATAAAAGTTGATGAAATGTGTATTTGAAAAGTTGTGAGCCATATAAAATGTATGATTAAAATTAATTATTGACTATGACTTAAATTAAAATTTTAATTTTAATTTTCATCGAACAAAGGCTAAATGTAGGCATTTTTGTCAATAAAGTATTAAAGTTGTAAGCACTATATTCATTTTTTTTATAGGTGATGATAAAATGAATAGAACTTTTTTGCCAAAACGTTTGGTATAATTGATCTATACTCACGTGAGCATGAGGCCCACGTGAATAAAAAATACCAAAAAATGCTTTCCTATTGTGAGTGTGCAACCCTCCGTGACAGCATAGTATGATTGAAAATGAATAAAGCCCGTTTACTAAAAAATGTTCTTTTGTGGATACCTTTGCCATTTATTTTATTATTAAAAATATTATAAAATCATAGGCCACATTACGTAGATCCTCCTGCAATAGACCACCTAATGTGCTTTATATATAAAATAAAAATGTGCTTTGCTAAGAGCTTCCTATTGAACTAGAATAATGATGATTGAATATGTTCAAAGATAGAGAAATAATGGACATACTAATTTGAGAGCACTTGTTTAGGTATTTTTTTTTTTTCAAATTGTCTAATCATGTGTCGACAAGTATATTCCTTGTTTTTTAGCCTTTTTGTATAGCATGATTGAATGAATCAATCATCTTACAGTTTTGCTAAACACATGTTGTTTTGGTTGACATTTCATGATTGAAAAGCAATCTGATAATTTGTTTGAATAACACTTATTCAAGAATAAAGCTACTTTGATATTCATTTTTGACATCTTAATTGACATACATGTGTAAAAATTTTGACCATTAATTTAAATAAATGTTATTCAAATAAGTGGTCAGATTGCCAACCATGAAATAGAGAAAAAATAAAAATCGAAATACAAACCTTTGACCTCCCTCTCCCTTCCCGTGTCCGGCAATGGCTATCACATAGAACGGAGACTTCATAGGCTTTCTGAGGCAGCCTAATTCATCTCATCGCAAATGTCAATCACGTTCATAATCCTGTTCAACTCCATTCTACCCGTGATCTCTCTATCCACCTTATCTTTATATGCGGATCTTTACTCCCTTTTTTCTGTTTGCCATTTTTCTCTCAATCGGTACACAATTTTTTGTTAACCTAAAAAGTTCAAATCTTGAAAGCCATAAAAACAAAAACCAGAAAAGATTAATATATTTACAGAAGAACTAAATGTGTAAATGTGAGTTTTTTGTGTGTGAATTGTTGGATATATTCTTTCTTCTTGTTATTTGTTCGAGTTAGATATTTATATGTTTGAGCTCCATTTTTTTTTTACAATGCATTTTAAATAGTAGATTGATGGATAATGTATCATTTTATTCAAAATTTGACCTTTTTAACCTTCTAAATAATGGTTTTATCACAAAAGGAAACCTTTGAAGGGTTTGAATCCCCAAATGCTAGAAATCGAAGTTTAAGTCCCCATTGTCACAAGGTTTAAAGGTTTGAGATCCAATGTTATTTACCTAAAGGTTCATTCATTAATAGAGCTATGCTATGTGCACAAGGATAATTCACATGATTTTTTTCACCATGAACATGTGCCAGTATTTCATTGGAAGTTGAAAAAAAAAAAAAAAATAGACACGTGCAGGAGCTGTCAGCACAGCACCTGTAGAAGGCCTGTAAACGATTCCCCTGTACAAGGGAAAATGTCCTCGTTAATAACTTATTTATTAGGTGCAATTTAATTTCTGTTTGATTTTAAAAAAAAAATTGTAGATTTTGATCGTTAGTTTTCGTCGTGTGACAAAAGTCCGGTGGTTAGTTATAGACATTGTGAAAAATATGGGATCAATAGATAACATTGTAGAAAGTAAAGTGATCAATAAGATATTTAACCTTTCTAATCTCTTATGTTTATATTACTTTAATTAAAGGAGATATTAGTAACATAGTGAGAAAGACAAAAGGCAATAAGGCTGATTTTAGGGGATTTTACCCAAATAAATAAAAAAAACCAAACAATGTCTCACAACACTAACCTTCCCCCCCACCCTCAAAATATTGTTTTTTCTTATTTTTTTAAAATAATTTCTGTATAGTTTATAACAATGTATTACGCATTTTGCCATCGCCATCACTACTTGTAACATTCGATGTTACACTACTTCTGTGATAGCTGTCTTTAGTAACATATCATATTACATCATCTTTGCCATTACCATTGTTTATACCATATTGTTTTACATTACCAAGAGTCAACACCTAGACCGGCCAACATCTCCACCACCACAACTATCAGTACATTTGCACCATGAGCAACCATCACCACTACTATCATGGGAGCCATCAACTACACCGCTATCACAACCATAGTGCTAACATTATCATACTGCAATAGAAGAAACCGAACATAAAATGTTCGAATCTTAACTCAAACGACAAGAAGCAATGCAATTGGTGGAGATTTTCTAGTGGGGTTTTATACTGCAATAGCGGTATCGGCCAGTGAAGATATTTTTCTAGTATAATATCTTGCCCCTTGTCGACGGTGGTGGCGTTTCTAGGGTTGGAGTTTCAAATTAAGATTATTTTTAATTTGGTACCTTTTTAATTAGATGCACAATGTATAGTAAATTTGAAATTTAAACCTTAAAATGAGTGCCTGGTGTAATTATTCCTGATTTTATGGACGTGGGCTGATATTGGGCCCAAAAATAAAGAAGGAATAGAAAGGTCCAAATTATGAAGGCTACTTGTCGTCAAACTCTGAGCCTATTACTAATGGACCAATATAATGGACAGTCCACTTAGTTAATTTTTGTGGAAATTACAAAAAATCAGGTGTTTAAAGATTGATTTTCAAAAATCAAATTTAAAGTTTAATTATTCAAAAATCGAGAAATAATTTTTTTTAATTAATATTATAATCTTAACCCTAATTTATCAATTCCTATTTACTTCCTTCTCCATTTTCCCTCCCCCTCTCGTCTCCTCCATTCTCCCTCATCTCTCTCCTTCCCCTCTCTCCCTCGTCTCTCCTTCCCCTCCCCCACTCTCC
The DNA here is from genome assembly GCA_903798345.1 of Fraxinus anomala. Lineage (NCBI taxonomy): Eukaryota > Viridiplantae > Streptophyta > Magnoliopsida > Lamiales > Oleaceae > Fraxinus > Fraxinus anomala. The sequence continues at coordinate 310 of CAIGRN010009630.1, read as the reverse complement.
CTCGACTTGTGAACGGCAGCGTCGGCCTGTGAGCGTTCGTGACATTATTGTGTGAACGACAGCGTCACAGCGTCGCTATGCTGCTGTGAATGGTAACATGCGACGTTGTCGTTACAATGCCTTTCACAGCAGCGTCGCACACTGTCGTTACGCTGTCGTTGTGGAGTGTGGTGATTGTGTTACGTCCGGGTGTGGTGGTGGTGGTGATAGTGTGTTGCGTTGGGGTGTGGTGGTGGTCGTCAGATCTGTCGTACGCTGGGTGTGTGTGTGCTGTGGCGGAGTGGAGTTTGTGGTGGGTTCAGATCTGGTT
>CAIGRN010009628.1:0-24698 GCA_903798345.1 Fraxinus anomala | reverse complement strand
GTAGGAATTATGTATTGTTCCCTTCGATAATTACCAATGCACTGACAATAGGCATTGACTAGCACTGACTACCTTTGTGTTTGTGTTATCGGATTTTTAGTAACAAGTCTTTGATATTAATTAACAAGACTATGAATTTGGCGACATTTTCTCCTTTCAAATTTTGTGTATAAAAGGATTAACGTGCAAATTTAAGTTGTCAATTGTATCATTTATGAAATTCTAGAACTAATTTTAAGGTGTAAACATGTTTCTCTTGTTGAGAAAAAAATAAAATACAAATGGACATACCTAATTTTTTTTCTATGACTTCACGAATCTATTCGAGCAATCAAGATTGCGTGCTGAAAGAAATTGCAACATGCTTGAATATAAATTTTGTTTGAGAATTCTTACTTGAAATGATAAATTTCAAGATCTTTGTGTTGTTAAATCATTTTGCTATTTAATGTCTTGAATTCTCCATATTTTAACATTCCAATGGTTCCAATCTCAATCACAATGGAAATATATTATTATTCACAATATAAGTGCCTAATATTATGAGCTTTCATGTCAAAATACTGATTTTATGGTCTTTTCAATTTTGGAACATTTTCACATACAAATTTTACATTATTTTCTTGCCATCATTTTTTTTTCTTATCCTAAACCATGATTAGAGGTTATATGGAGAGTTAAGGGACATTATGGAGAGTTGTTGGTTTGAATTCCAAGTTCAAACCACTCTCTCCAACTCTTATTGTGTCTTGCAGGGTTAGTCATCCTACAATCTATATTTTTTAACATCTCTCACTCGTACACGATGGACTTGATTTGATACATAAGTAACAACGAATATGACACGTTAGATCATTCTTAAGGTCCATATCCCAAAAATTCATAGGACAAAATATATTGTGCTACTAGCGAGTAATATTAGAGCTCACGGTACTATAAACATGTTAGAGATATATAATAGTTATATTAGAGAAACATCGCACCTTGTATCCCAAACTCATTTTCCAACATTAATTCAAATAGTTTCGATCCCTTAAATATTTATGGAACATATTTAAATTCCATATTATATCCTTGTATTCACAATTGTATTCTATACCCTAAATGGTTGAACTATTGTCCAATCGATGAATACAAACATAAATGTTGGTTAAAATGGTTTTCCTTTCCTACTCGAATTCTTCAACTTTAAATCAGTTGTTTTTTTTAGCCATGTCTCATCAAATCAAATCATTCATAGTTATTGGTAACATGATAAAATAGCAATATCGAAATAAAATTTCAAGAAATAGTAAAAAATCATAAGGGTACATGTGAGGTTATATAAACCTCAAGATCTTACACAATGAGGAATATGGATCCATTCACTCATTTATCCAATATTGATCATAAAAAGAACAAATGTATGAAACATGTGCTACGGTATTTTCTTCATATCAAAGGGTGTATGCCATATTCATTATTCCGATACATAACTTAAATTCTCCTTATATTCACTACTGTAAGCAATCTCAAACGAAGAACTTGATCTTGATACTAAACAAGTTTAATGGATAGTAGATCCATTTCGAGTACTTACAATAATCTCATATTGATATTTATCGAGGCAAATGGATTATGTACACAACACAATCACTTTGTCTCATCTCATTACATCCTAAAATTATTTGATGCGATTACTCGTGTGAGTGAGTCAATCTTAACATATTCGATATACTTTATGTGTACAGTCAAATCATTATCTAGTTATCCCTTATAATAGATTACACATGGACTCAAAGTTTTTCATCCATGGACATACAAAGCTCAAAAAAGAGTTTTTTGATATACTAAGTTTCATATTCTACGCAATTCTATAAATTCGAAATTACTAATAAATATATCTCTAAACATCTTCATAGTATGATGATTATATATTATTATGTTCATAGATATATCGCAAAAATATTTTCTTTGCTAATGTCTCTCACAAAGTGTTTAGTTCCATCATGATACTTGAAATCATCAACACATGAGACAGTAATATAACTATCATTGATCTCATATTCTCAATCAGTATCATTAGACGCTCAATACATCTATATTAAATAATTTTTTTAACTGTCAAGATATACACTACAAAATATATTTCTTGCTACTCTATATATAGTAAGAGTGCACAAGTCTAATAATTATTTGTGCTCAACTAACTCTCGTCTTTAGTCAACATCTATATATCAATTCTAGTCACAAGTTATTCCCTCGACAACAAATAGAATAAATGACAACAACACCCCTTGTGTATCACAAAAACCATTTTTAAGGATAATATTGATACCTATTGACTAGATCTTTGGCATTACAAATCTTAGGACTAGTATACATCATAGCACACTTCTAACTTCTAACCATACTAGATATGATTCTTTGTATATTTCTTTGTGCACTTTTGGAGTCTTTGAACATATATGAAGAGATATATGATTGCCTTTCGATATAGGAGTATCAGTAAGGTAGCAATTTTCTACAGTTATAAACATTCTAGAATCTTTATAATATACTAATACAACTCATGTGACAGAGTAAGAAGATTAGAATAATTTTTTAAAGCAAGATATACAATTTCCTAAACTCCTGTAATTTGTCTTAAATATTGAGGACAATCATTTCAAAATATTCTCAATATACTCATTCTCATGCTTAGCTAATACAATGTCATCAACATCAAAGTTAGAATTACAACATACCATTGGACCTTTATATAATTAAATGATCTTCATCCACAAATAATGAAATTTTGTACGAGATTTAAACTCCATTAAAACTCAAGTACTATTGTCAAGATGACTGTATTAGACCATGTATATAACTATAGAGTTAACACAATACTAAAAACATTTAACATGAAATCTACAAGTCAATTCATGTGGATATCTACAATGAATTCTTAATTTTAAATAAAATTACAAACTTTAGGTTTATTTAGTGCAACTTTAAATTTAAGCATACTATCATGGCTAGCATCGGCTTACATAAGTGAATCTCACTATTATGAAAAAAAATTATCTAACTCAATATACTTACATTTAGTATAACATTTTTTTTTTCAAAAAAAAAAAAAAAAAAAANATTTTTTTTTAAAAAAAAAAAAAAAAAAAAAAAAAAAAAGGAGCATTACATATCATAAACTTATTAACCTTCCATTTAGTTTTCAAGAACCTGGATATTTTCAATACATTTAATGTCCAATTAGAACTTCCATTACATCCCATATTAGGTTGAAATTATATACTCTATATATACTTTCATTACTTTCCTCAATATTCCTTCTTATACTCGTATAAGTAATGGGTTTTTTAAACCAAGAATCATTGAAATAAGAATAATTGAAACTTGCTCACACTCAAAAGTATGATACTCTTACTTAAATCAGAAGTTTAAAACAACTCCTATGTATTTAAACTGACTCACCAATATACATATTATTAATATCATTAATATTCTCTAAACATTTCTCCCTTGATAGGAACTATATCAATGTCACATCTTTGTAACTTAATATCCATCCGAAATTTCACTTATGAAAAAGTACCCATTTCAAACTCATTATCAATAATTTAATGGTCGATTATGAGTCTAACATAACTCATATTTAGTTATCTATGTGTCCAAAACTTAAAAAATTCTGAATGTACTAACATTGAGAGAACTCCATTGAGTGACATACTTCAGTTAACTAACCATATTTCCAAAAACAAATACGTAAATTGGACTGTATTATCTTAGGCCTCATCAAAATCAGTAATACTCTATTTTTCCTACCCAAGAGACCATATAGTTTTTGGTAAACAAGGAATAGTCGATCCAATAATAATTTCTCTTTCATTACATATATTATTGAACTCTCATGATAAAAATTCACGCTATCAAACAGTTCTCAAAACATTTACTTCTATAATCTGATTTTCTACTCTACCTTACCAAAATTTAAATCAATACAATCTCTTCAACTTAAGAAAATCAGAAACACGACTGAAATGCTTAAATTTATCTATAAATGTAATGAAAATATGAGGTTACATTTCTATCTCTCTTAATCATAGCGCATAAAGAAATTCGGATGGACTTACTATATGAAGGTTTAGCTCTTATATATTTGAATAGTTTTCGCAATTCGGAAGCTCAAACCATTGCATAAAAGTTCAGAATCATAATAAATATCACTGTTGTGAGTACGAACAGAAATACCACATATAAATTCAAGTTAGAGACAACTCTTAGAAAAACAAATGAGATCAGGTTTAGTGAAATATCTAATACTATCAATATATCAAACAGGAGATCGGTCTCTTCACCTTGCAACAATAAGTTGCATGTACCAGTCATATAAACCTCGACTCCATCTTCATTATTAGTATATATTTATTTTGTACCAAGTCAAAGACTTGACATAGACTAAAAACACGTCTTGATCTCATATAAAGTAGGTTTCTAACTCTTGAATCCACTATCCGCACATGATAAACTCCAATATAATAATGTTTGACACGTAAATAACACTAAAAGGATATATTCAAGTGCAATATCATTTAGCTTAAACACTTTTGAGCTAAGTGATTCAAAATCATATAGTTGAAGCACTTGAGCTTTTATAATATTAATTCTCCACCAAAACTATTTCATGTACTTACTATCTGATATGTTCTTCTTGGTTTATTTTCCAGACTCTTCAACTATCCTGCATTTGTTCTAGCTTATTTAATTCTTAAGACCTGAAGTCTTATAAAAACTAGAACATTGCAACACAAACATGTATTCAAGACTTAGCAACACCAAGTTGCTATCTTTTAACTTAACACATCTAGTAAATTGACGCTTCAATTTGTATATCACATTGACCTTCAAAGTTCACAATTAATGAGATAAGACTAGTTTGAAGTTACTATTTATCTGGAAAAAATGTCAACACTAAGTTAACCACCTCAATTCACCCACATTCAAGAATAAGATCATCTATAACATAACTTATCGAATCAAAGTTCAAGTACTAGAATCTATATTTTTTCGTATTCGACAAAGTTATTGATCTCTATTCTCTAAAGTAGTATGACCCACATCAGGTTTTCTATTTCGCGATTGATACTCTCTAAAGGATCATGTTCTTAATGTCAACAACTATATATTTTTATGCCACGATCTACCAGATTTTAAAGACAAATATTTTTAATCAATGCCTATTTATGCAAATTTATCATTTTGCACTAATAAAAATTAATTTATATGATAGTCATTATGCATATAGTCGAAAGTTCACTTTATTCTCAATCATCATTTGCAATTCTATTATTTCACTATCATAAACTTAATTTTATAGCCTAAAATTCATAAGTTTTAAGCGAGAATTACATTAATTCTTCCAGTTTTAGAATCCCATTCAGTTGGTGAATTAAATAGTTATAGGTGAATTTTTCACTAAATCTTCAAATCACAAAACTATCATTCAACTGATAATCAATAGATCTAAGTAAGAATATCAATAATTCTACCTATCTTAGCATTTATAATAATTCATGAATTAACAACTATACATTTTTTATGTCATGACCGATCAGATTTTAAAGACAAATATTTTTAATCAATGCCTCTTTACGCAAATATATCATTTTTCACTAATAAAAATTAATTTATATGATAGTTTAACATTAGGCATATAGTCGAAACTTCATTATATTCCCAATCATCATCTGCAATCCTATTATTTCACTATCATAAACTTAATTTTATAACCCAATATTCATAAGTTTAAGCAAAAATTACATCAATTCTTCCAGTTTTAGAATCCAGTTCAGTTGGTGAATTAAATAGTTATATGTGAATTTTTCACTAAATCTTCCAATCACAAAACTATCATTCAACTGATAATCAATAGATCTAAATAAGAATTTCAATAATTCTCCCAATCTTAACATTTATAATAATTCATGAATTAACGGATATCATGTAATTTCAATAAGGCAATTCCATAATATGGAATAAAAATATAAATATGCATATTTATTCAATTATGACACGTATCATGATATTACAAATTATTTTTTTAAAAAATAATTTCAGACATAATTTCAAAATAAAATTTACATTATTTAAGTTTTATTATAGAGATTTTCAATCTTACTACTTTTATCTATGTTGCAATACAATCCCATCAAATGGCAATTGACATCAGAATTCTCATATTCTGTTTATAACATAAAAAATGACCCAAAAATATTTACGTGTTTTATTAAGTTACTTTCTATATTCATTTATTATTTCAATAAGCATGTAGCTTTTTGATACATTATGTACTCGTAGTCTTTTAGTATTCCCTCTTAGAATGCAAAAAACATGTATCAATTTAGTCACATCGAACCAAACATGAAAAGTGAGAATATGTCGTAATGAATTGCACCACATTAAGAGCAACACCATTCAAGAACGTGGGAATGCGATATTATTTAAAACTAGAAAAATTTTGATACTAAAATCATATATTTCTGACTCACACATAATTTTCAAGAAATTTTTTACAAACGGGCAGGTGAATGAGAGCATTTAATAATAATAATAATAATAATAATAATAATAATAATAATAATAATAATATCCTCCCCCTAGATAATAGAATCCTTAAATAAATATTCGGGATTTAGTATAAAATTTTCAGATTTCAGTTAAGTCGAAAATGATTTTCTTCTTTTTAAAAAGATATTTTAAACTTTAAAGACATAATAAATACTTTTACAATTTGAAAATATAATATTTTTATATTGAAAAATCCAGAATAATTCATTATTTTTAATAAGTGTGCGCATGTCACTCGCAACTAGTAGTGCCATCCACGTTTGCTTTATTTTTATCATTCGTTCCATTAATTTCGACATTTTAAGTTCAACTGTGTAGTCAAAATTTAAAAATTTCATACTTAACATCGTGTTTGGAACACAAACATAATGCACAGAGAGTGATGATCAAACAATCTATTCTTCATCTTCTTCATTTTCTTAAATCTTCATATTTCGATCCAGATTTCGAAAATTCATAACTTATTCTTTTGAAGTCCAAAATTTAAGTTCTTTATATAGTTGGAAGCTCATTTTCTAACCATACCAATGTCACTGCTGCAAAGCAACAAATAAAATGCAATAAATATTTAAAATTTCTATAATTTTAACTATTCATTTTTCTCCAAAAATATAAAAATCAGAAATTTCGAAAATTTGTAGATATGATCTAAATCATATAGGGAACGTTCCGTAAAATTTTCGTGAGTTTATGTTGCTTATTTCATGATATTTCATTAATGATACTTCAAGTTTTTTCATAAAGGTATACATGAATTTTTTATCATAATAATCCTTTTTCAGCAAAAAATATACGAGGAAAACAACTTTTAAAACTCTGATACAAAGAAAATAAATTGCAACATGCTTGATTATAAATTTTGCTCAAGAGTTCTTACTTGAAATGATAAATTTGAAGATCTTTATGTGGTCGAATCACTTTGCTATTTCATGTCCTAAAGTCTACATATTTTAACACTCTAATGATCTCAATTTTGATCATAATGGAATGAAATTATTATTTACAATCTAAGTGTCTAATATTGTGAATTTTTATGTCAAAATAGAGATTTTAGAGCTTTTCCAATTTTGGTGCATTTTCAAATATGAATTTTACACCATTTTCTTGTTATTATCTTTTTTCTCTCGTCTTAGACCATGATTAGAGGTTATGTGAGGGAGTTAAGAGAGGTAACGGGAAGTTGTAAGTTTAAATTCTAAGTTCAAACCATTCCTTCCAACCTTTTATGTGTCTACTGTTAAGATTTTGAGTTCTATCTTAAAATGTCAATTTTATTAAGAGGAGTAATCTAAACTCTTATAAATTGGTTTATGTGGGATTCTATCCCTTAACATTATGTTAATATTTGAGGATTTATTTTAAAAGGTCAACCTTATTAAGAGGAGTAGCTCAAATCCTTATAAATTGGTTTATGTGAGATTCTATCACTTAACATACTCTTACAAGATGGTAGCTCATTTGAGCAGATTAATCTTGAAATTCGTGTGCTCAATTTTTTTGAGTCTTAATCGAATAGAATTGCTCGTTAGAATTTAATGAGCTCTGATACCATGTTAAGATTTGATATTCTATTTTAAAAGATCAACTTTATTAAGAAGAGTAGTATTTCCCTTATAAATTGGTCTATGTAGGATTCTATCCCTTAACATCTGCAGGTCGGGTCACCTCACATGAGCGATCTATGACCCATATTTTCCAACACTTTCAGATGGCACCGCTTCATGAAAGTCTAGCCAAAAGAACTCCCTAAACTTTGGAGAGCTTCTAACAAGCACATGTATCCACTTTTAACAGTGTAAATGCCTTTGAGGTCACGATGCCATGTGAGAGTATTACTGTTGGACTGCACACCAAGTGGGATGCACAAAATTTGTTCTTGATCAATGGGTACAAAATGTCATTCAACTTAACATATGTCCCATCGTCCTTCAGCAACAAACAAGTCAAAAACTTTACCTACTTCATTAGTGGTTGTAGTAATCGACCAGAAGAGAGGCCTTTGTAGCCATAGATCATCGAATATGTTCATTGATGCCCCAATCTCCAATCCTCCAATGTGTCTCTTGAACTATCACTTTACACTACATAGAATTCTATTCCACAAGAAAGAGCCTCTTGTTCTTGCCAAAACCTGAGAGAATTGTTGTCCCTTTAGTATTTTCTTTTTAGAACACGTGCTTCAAGCGACGTTTTATTTGAAGTCAACCTCGATGCTTTTTTCGTGACTAGAGCTTCATTAACAATCCCAGCTCTCGAAATCATAACCCACCAAATCTCTTTGGACAACATACAAGTTTCCATTTAATCTAAGGGATTTTAGGTTTCATTGATCACACGACCACCACCAAAAAGGCTGATCATGGTTTGAAGATCAGCCCATACAGATGATGGCAATGAAAAGACGCTCATCACATACGTTAGGATAGCTCGTAATTCTGCTTTAATCGATACTTCTCTACCACCTTTCGGAAATAATCCCAAACGCCACCCTTACATCCTGAAAGTTCTAAAACTTAGATAACTTAAAAAAAATTAATTTAATTTAACTTTTATAACTTTGGAAAGCAGGGAGTCATCCAAGTCTGGTATTGAGTCGAAAAATCAAAAGCAGAGTAGGAAATACCTTTTTCTATGGTAAAAGAAGCATCTATTCCAGCTTCATAGAGTTTAATAGTAGTCAAAACATCCTATAATCAGTTTCTAATAGTACTGACTATTACATACAGCTAGTTGTGTTTGTGACGACAATTCAAGTGAATGTGAAATTTAATTAACAGCGTAAAACATAAACATAAAATATACCGTGCTAAACCCCAAATGAAAGCATCCATGACGCCCCCTCATGCCACGGGTCAAACAATCAACTAATAATTTGATAAAAAAAAATACAACAATATCGGATTTTTGTAATTTCACGAAAGTAACAAAAAAAACAATCAAATGAACTAAGAACAACTCCATTTGTTTTTTCTTCTTTTGACTTGTTGATGAATTGGAATCAAACATATCGATTTTTGACTTTATCACTATCCCCTATTGTACTCCGTCATAATCATCACTTGGATTAAAAATCCCCGTTCTTAACTTCATGTCGAATAACTCGATCAAAAGATGGGATTTTACTTTAAATACCAATTTATTTTTGTATACTTCAAAGGCTGGAAGAAAATGTTGACTTTGAACTTTCTATACAGTAATTATCAAAATAAGGAATTAATTCTTACCTAATAATCATCAATAAAAATGGTAAGAGAATTAGTATAAAAATATGCCAAAAGATTTTCTAGATTTGTAGTAGGTTAATATAAGGGTAAGTTGATATAAGGAAATATAATTTTAGTTTAACTTATCCTTATATTCTCCCGTTAAACAAATCCGAAAGTATTTAGGATGGTATAAAATCTAATTTATTTGAGTCGTATTGTATTACAAGAAAACATCTCATGTTATATACCGAATACTATAAAAATCGCTGCTTAAACATTCAAATCGAACCACTTGAATTTAAACATATTCTATGTATTTTATTATGTAGTTTAAACATATCATCTGAAAAATTAATATTATTTTATTATGTTATTTTCTTATCACCAATTGAATTTTACAATCACAAAATTTAATTTCATATTGACAGTTAAAAATCAACAAATGTATTAAGAGGGTGTTTGGTGAGGATTAAAATTAGATTTTTAATTGATTGTGATAGAAGTTTTTTAAATGTATGGTTGAAAAGTTGTGAGACTCATGAAAAGTGTGGTTAATATTTATTATTTAATTTTAATTTAAATTAAAATCTGATTTTAATTTGTACCAAATAGATCCTAAGTATATAAAATTTATAAAATATGAGACACATATTTTTCCAACACATCCTCTTCCAACCCATTTGCAAAGGTTCTATATTTATTCTTCCCAACTGCTGCAGGTAATACTAATTCACATATCCTTATTACAATAATAAATAAAAATTAATTTAAAAGTCATGATCAAATTATCCATCCACCCAGCAAAAATATATAGGATCATTCATATTAAATTATACTATCTTTCTATTGCCTCGCGATCTTTCAATCAAGTTAGAATCTTGGAACAAGATTTTTTTTTTTTTTTTTTTTTTTTTTGGGTGGGGGGTAAATTTCAGGTGCAACCACTGAACTTTGAGCGAAATCTTAATTGGGTTATCAGAACTTTATTTTTCTTTAATTAGATCAAATTTGACAGAATCCATGAAAAAGGACCAATATTGCACAAAATCAATAGAGTGAGGGTGTCAAAGCAAATGTAGAAGAAGTTGGACCATTTACTCACATGTGCCATAGATTATGAATTACCCATGCAAAATTACTTTTAACCAATCCAATATACTAAACGATGCACATGTTCGTATAAAGGAAACTTTTTTTTTTTATATGCAATATTTGATTAAATCGAACATTATAATATGTAAAGAAAATGGAAAGTCATTTAACCGATCCAATACATTAAACAACACGTCTTTTTGTTTAAAGAAAATGTTTGCTATGTAATATTTGATTAAGCTGAACATAAAAATATATAGAGAAAATTGTACTCTTAGTTTTCAACAAGTAAGTTATCAATTTTTAAAAATAAACCAAATTAGTCCATAATTTTTCATTATAGTTACAAATAGCTCCTCGATGAGAAAACCATCTAGATATGTGCTTATTTTGGATTTGTTTATAAGTTACTAGAACTTTAACATTTAAATTATAACGAGTTATAAGTTTTTTCATACAAGCACTAAGTAATCATATGACCTTATATGTTAACTTTAGAATAATGTTATCTAGCACACCACTAATACAAAAATACGAATTTAGGTGACGTTAAGTTATATGCTCAATGAAAGATAGATTTAAGTGATTCATTTAATTATATCTCTCATTTATGAGTAATACTATTTAACACAATTGGTATTTAACACCAGTTTAGATGACAGTACAATAAACATTATATTACATATTCAATTAAATATAAAGAATTATGACACATTTAATAAGATCTATAATATGTTGACATTTAAATTGATGTTCAACACCACTGGTGTTAGATATTATTATCTCTCATTTAGTGTCACCTAAATTGATATTTTAGTATCAGTAGTGTTAAATAGTATTACTCTTAACTTTATGAAACTTTAAATTTTGATTTCAACTTAAGTTAGAAACACACGACAATTTAACGGAGATTTTGTATGCTTTCGTTGCGGAGGACTAATTATTAAAGGTCGAGAACTAAGTCACTCATTTTTAAAATGTTTAAGATTACTTGCCACTCAAAGAATAGATTGAGAACCAATGTTGCAAAATTCGAAATAATATAATTTTCAACTTTTTTTTTGTTTGTTTATAATTAATTCTGTAACGTAAGGTTCATCTACCAAAACCACCTATATACAGCGTATGAGATTTTCAATTCTTTCTTCTCTCTCTGCGTGTCTCTCTTCAGACATCCGCCTTTGGCCTTTTCGAAATCTTTTTCTTACAATACAACAAAAGCAACCGCACACTCCATTTCAGTTTCAGTCTCCTATTTCTACCCCCAAAACTCCCATGCCCAACTTTCATACGCTCTATTGAGACCTTAATCAAGAAAACCCAACAAGAAATTGAACAACCCAGTAAAAATTAATGCCAGAAATCGAACCAGAATCCCGAGAACATCAAGACCCAGTAGAAATCTTTATGACTTTAGACAACTGGCCGACGCCAACTCAAAATGATGCCATCGATGAGGGTTCCTCTTCCTCCCCTGTCTCAACTTCTACTGACACATACTTGGTGGGTTTCGTGATCGTGAATGTTGTGGGCCTACAGTATTACCAAGGTAGGATTAGCGGTCGCGAAATGGTGGGTTTAGTCCGTGAGGAATTGAACCCGTATGATGAGAATGCCATTAAAGTTCTCAACACGAGGACGGTGCAGGTGGGTCACATTGAGCGTGGTGCCGCAGCCGTTTTGTCTCCCTTGATTGATGACCATTCGATCACTGTTGAAGGTAATCAATTTAATTTACGAATTTTTAAGTATATATGATTTGATTTAGGGATGTGGGTAGGTTTGTTTCGATGTGTATAAGTACCGACGGATACGGTCTGAAATCGGGAGAGTAGTATTCTAGTAATTCCTTCAATTTTGATCACATTGTGCTTTAAAAGCTTGTACTTTACTTTGGTCGATGAGTAGCTGGAGCTGCTCCTTAGTTTTGTTACATGTACATATATACTGAAACATACATATTTGTGCATTTATGCTTGTGTCTATTACCGAATGCATATAAGTTTATTTTACAGATGTATAGATTGACATGGACTTAGAGAATGACAGTCGTGAGTGGCGTTCAAATGTAGTATTGAAGCATACGAACTGTGCTTACATGTAGTAAATGAGCCTTAAAATTTTTTGAACCTTTCTCTGGCTTGATGAAGCTCCATTAGAATTTATGTAGAATGTGGGTCTAGGATATTACATCAAAAAGGTTTTACCTTGAACTTGCAAGGGCAGACCTGCTCTGAACTGTCATTTCTCTAGTGCTTGGAGCCTTATACAGGTTGGTGCACTGACATTGATAATACATCCTTCTTTTCCTTTTACTTTCAGATTTTGTGAGTTAAAATGCACATATTTGTTCTTTTTAAAAGTTTTGTTTAATTGTAGATCTTTTTGTTCAACTTCAGTTGTTATTACACGACTTACTATTGTATTTCCTTGATTTTATGTTTAACGTTTAATAATGTACTGGGTATGAAACAGGCATCGTGCCGAAGCCACCAGGGAAAGGAAGCAGATTTAAGATTCCCTGTCAAGTTCACATATTTGCAAGGATAGAGGAATTCGAAAGAGTAAAATTGACAATTGCTAGAGGTGGATTACAATTGATTTCGGAAACCAGTGCATCTTTTACATTATCGGAGGCAGCAGCAGTGAAAGAAACAAAAAGTACTTTTGAGGTGAAGAGTGTGGATGAAATGTTCAAAATGCTGGACATGAAAGTTTGTAACAAAGGGATGTTGGAAGCATTGGAGCCACCAAAAGATGTGATAAAATCAGAGCTTTTTTCGCATCAAAAGGAAGGATTAGGCTGGTTGGTTAGCAGGGAGACTTCGTGTGAGCTACCTCCATTTTGGGAAGAAAAAAATGGGGTTTACGTGAATGAGTTGACTAATTACCAAACTGATACAAGACCTGAGCCTATACGAGGTGGCATTTTTGCAGATGACATGGGATTGGGCAAAACTCTTACCTTGCTCTCGTTGATTGCTTTTGATAAACATGCTCATGATGTGCATGCATTTGCTAATACTAGCAATGTAGAGGATGAGAAAGATGAGCAATTAGATGAAGAGGAACCCATTGTAATATTTGGTCAAAAGTCAAAGAGGGGAAGAGGGAGCAAAAAGCCTACTAATACGCAGAAAAAACAAAAAATTGACAATCACAATGCCAGCACAAGGGGGAAATCAGTTTTTACTTCAGATAAATCTTATGATTGTGTGGGGCCGAGAACAACATTGATTGTTTGTCCACCTTCTGTATTTTCAGCGTGGATAACACAGTTGGAAGAGCACACGTTACGGGGCAGTTTGAAGGTGTATATGTATTATGGAGAACGGACTAAAGATGCTAAAGAGCTTCAGAAGTATGATATTGTACTAACAACCTACACTACCTTGTCTTCAGAGGAATCCTGGGAGCAATCTCCTATTAAGAAGATTGAGTGGAGACGAGTTATTTTAGATGAGGCTCATGTGATTAAGAATGTGAATTCTCAACAAAGTCGTGCAGTCACTAATCTGAACGCTAAGCGGAGGTGGGTTGTTACTGGGACACCTGTACAAAATAACTCTTTCGATTTGTTCTCCTTAATGGCATTTTTGAAATTTGAGCCATTCTCAATTAAAGGCCTCTGGAGTAGTTTGATACAACGCCCACTTGCTCAAGGAGATGAGAAGGGTATCTCTAGGCTGCAGGTCAGGACATCTTACACAATCTCTAGTACTTGAATTGAATATTTGGTCTTCATGTTTTGCTTGTTCGATTTGCCTCTTCCTCTGATTCTCTTACACTTAAATAAGATTAAACTAAATCATTTATTTAATGATTACAATCTAACTTTGATGTAGATGTTCGTTTTTGTGGAGAAATATTATGTTTTACTAGCCTAAAAATTGTGCTATCTGAGCATTCCCATTGCATGTATGCATTTGACTAGAGCATAAAATGGAAAGAACAATGTATTTTTAATTGAGGAGTATTCATTAGATGGTACATGATATTGGGATTTAGGATGTTGGGAATTTTCAGTTGTTTGTAATAGTTTTAAGAATTGATGGCAGATCATGTTTGAGTGTATCCGTTGCTCAAAATTCGTTTAGTTCATTCATGTCTTGTTTCTCTTGCATTAATAAAGTTTCTGCATGCTCCTCCCGCCAGAGTGGTTGAATAGTTGCCATATAAGTGAATTTAGTTCTTAAAATAGTTATGTTGTATGGATTATGAAATTATAAACATAAATTAAGACTTATGAGGCTCTAGTACCTTGCTGGATTCAATATATTGAAGAATTTCGTTGTGTGGAATATAAATGACAAGAATGAATAAGGTGTCTACAGGCGTACCTTACTGGATCTGTGAGAAACCTGAATCCTGAAGCTCTAATTTTCCAGCTCACACCAGAAGTATATATTATTTTTTTCTTTGATTTCTGGAGAGATTATTTTTGCATCTGGAGAATGAAAAAGAATGAGCAAAAATTATGAGATATGTTAAGCCCCTGTTTGGGCTCTATTAAAAATAAATTTTGGTGGGAAATGTGTTTGGAATAGTAATTTTTTTTGGAGAATGTGAGGTTGAGAAATAAGCGAGAGTTTGGATTTACGTGTAATGTTGTTTTATTGGAGGGTGTCTGGTTGAAAATAAGGAAGAGAAAAATGCATTTTTTCTAAAATGGAGCCCAAACAGGGGCTAAATCAGCTTCTGATAATTTCTTTGGAGTTACAAGTTTGGAGCGTGATGCTTGCTCCATCTCTCTTTCATTTGTTTTCCAAGTTGTAATTGTCACCCAACTATTAAGAAGTATCTAATGTTATAACGCGTCTCCTATTTTCTTTCAGGTTCTAATGGGAACAATGTCTTTGAGGAGAACAAAAGAGAAAGGTTTGGTTTGTTTGCCATCTAAAAGCATAGAGACCTTCTTCGTGAACCTCTCTGAAGAAGAGCGTGAGGTTTATGATCAGATGGAAGGGGAGGCCAAGAATATTGTTCAGGAATACATTTTGGATGACAATGTAATGAGAAACTATTATACTGTGCTCAGCATACTTTTACGACTTCGTCAAATTTGCACGGATATGGCCTTGTGCCCTTCAGATCTTAAAGCTCTACTTCCACCAAGCAAAATTGAAGGTAATTGTTCTATTTCTGTTTTATCCATGTTGCATGCTCTCATTATTAGTTGAATCATTGGAACCAAAACCATCTGCCTTCCATTGTCTTTCCCGTTCTTTGATCTTCCATAACTGCCCTTTCTTTCGATAATTTTACATTTGATCATAAAGGTTGAGGAGGACATTTGAAGTGTACTTCCTAGTATTATATGAAGCCTATGACAAAAAAAGTTTTGGATGAGGACTGCAATGTCCTTTCTAAGACTGAATGGGAAGCAATAAAAAATTGGTAATACGCATGGGTCAAATCATTCATTGAAGTGTTAATCTGTGGTTGTTTAACTCTTGAAAATGTAGGAATAGTTAGGAGAGATGTATCTTTGAACTGGAACTTATTATCATAAACTTATACAAATGATGTTTGTCGATACTTGATTATGGGAACTTACAATAGAAGTATTCCATGTTTTCGATTATTGGCTACTTTTGAAGGATGCAAAGGGTTTTGGCAATGTTTTCTTGGGGAAAAATAGGAATGGCAACGGAGCAGGTTTGGGCTAGAACCCATTCCCGTCCCGCCAGGGATTTCCCGTCCCTCCCCGCCCCCGTCCCGCTTATGCAGGAGCAGGGCTGCGAACCCCCTTGGCCCATTTATACCCGGTTTAACTTTTTTTTTTTTATTCATTATTAAATTTTAAATATTAAATTAATTTATTATTATTAAATGTTAAATATATAAAAACTAAATACTTAAATAATTGAAACGCTGAAAGAATAAGGCAAAACTACATTACTTATAAACTTTCATTTTCTAATATGAATAATAGTTTTTCGATGTGGGACAAAATTAAAGCCCAGCTAAGCTCCTTTTTTATTCTCTTTAAATTAAAATTCTTAATTTTTTTCACTCATTTTTAACTACACATTCACACAATGAAATATTCTGCATGTAAACCTATAAATTTTTTCTACTTTTTATTAATCACACATTTTTCGAAAAATCACTATTCAAAACATCATTTTTCTCCAATCTCTCTTTATAATGGCCATCAAACAGGGGCTAAAGTCCCAACACAAAACCTATAAATGCATTAAAAAGATCCCACATCCGATTGTTTATATAAATGTGTTAAAAGAAAAGTCTATAAAATGACTTATTATCAAGCCCCAGTTTGGCCCATTATTTGAAATTTTAATGGTCGGAATAGTGGTTTTTTGAGAAAACGTGGTTAAAAAGGAAGAAAAAGTTTTTGTATTATTTGTAATATTATTTTATTGGAGATTGTGTGGTTGATAAGAAGGGAGAAAAAATTAATTATAATTTTAATTGGGGCCAAACGAGGGCTAAATAAATAATGGGTTTTACATAATGGGTTTTACCTTTGAATGGGGCGTGAATTGGATTTGTGGTCTTCTAATTTTTAGTCCATGAGTACAATTTTTGTATTTGTATTATAAATATAATATAATAATTAAAATAAAATATATTTACTGACCATGGCAGGGACCATGTCCCCTGCCTCGGTCCCTGATTAGTCTGGAAATCCCGGCTCCGTTCTGTTCAGATCCCAGCGGGAATCTAGGATTTCTGACCTGTTGCCATCCTCGGAAAAAGGCTTTTCTGTGATAATATTGTCCGAATTTGCATGCTTGATAATCATTTTTGTGATAATTTCATGCTTCTGATTTTGGTGTGATGAACTTATTTACTACCCATATATCTTGTAGTATAACTCTGTACTAACCGAAATTTGACAGATGTGAAGAACAACCCAACATTGTTGGAAAAATTGCTCTCTGTGTTACAAGATGGGGAAGATTTTGACTGTCCAATTTGCATATCTCCGCCTACTAATACTGTCATTACATGTTGTGCTCACATCTTTTGTCGAGCATGCATCCTGAAAACCTTAAAACGTACGAAACCTTGCTGTCCATTATGCCGCCACTCACTTTCAGAATCTGACCTATTTAAAGCCCCTCCAGAATCTTCCAATAGTACTACTAGAGATTCCTCATTGAGTAAATCATCCAAAGTTGATGCCCTCTTGAAACTTCTATCAGCCTCTAGAGATCAAAGCCCGTCTACTAAGTCAGTCATCTTCTCGCAATTTCGGAAAATGTTGCTTTTACTGGAACAGCCTCTCATAGCAGCTGGTTTTAAACTACTCCGGTTGGATGGGTCAATGAGTGCAAAACGGAGAGCACAAGTTATTAAAGAGTTTGGAGTTCCCGCACCAGAAGGGCCAACTATTTTACTTGCAAGTTTAAAAGCTTCAGGTGCAGGAATAAATCTTACTGCTGCTTCTAGAGTATACTTGATGGAGCCATGGTGGAATCCTGCAATTGAGGAACAGGCTATGGACCGAGTCCATCGAATTGGCCAAAAGGATGACGTAAAGATTGTAAGAATGATTGCTCGAGATACCATTGAAGAGAGGATATTGCAGCTTCAAGAGAAGAAGAAAGTGCTTGCAAGGAAAGCTTTTGGCAGGAAGGGCCCAAAAGATCAGAGGGAGATCAGCAGAGATGATCTTCGTGCCTTGATGAACTTGAGTTGCCCTTGCTCTTAAACATCTAAATACATGTTTCCTATGTCACCACATTTTCACCATATATAAATCTGTGACTTTTGAAAGTTTCGATAGTTTATCCATCCTTGGGTTGTAATTCTGAAGTTTCTGTCAGATGCAAAATGGAAAACAATGGAGAACAGGATTTATATCCTTGTTCTGGATATATGGTTATATGGTGCTCAATGAAATGCAGACAAGGGTTATTAAAATTATTTTGAGTTTTTGCCATTGATTATAGGATCAGTTGTTTGGCAATGTCCTTTTGAATGCAGTCTGTTGTATATGCTAATCCTGAATCATGTATGCTAGAGATTGGTAGTCGTGCTTTGAAGAATACAGCAAACAGATGCAAAGTCCGCACCGTACAAATTTTTTGTAAGATAGTTGTAGCAAGTATTACTTAGCCCTTGTCAATTTTATTTTATTTTTAATTCATTTTCAACCACACTTTTTTATGATAAAATATTCTTCATGTAATTCTAAAACTTTTTCCTACTTTTAACAATTAATTATCAAAAAATCATTATTCCAATTTTTTTTCTTCTAAGAAACTCTTTTTAATAGTTGTTAAATAGGGACATAAGTAAAGATGTCAATTATGCTGTGACAACTTGGTTATAAGATGACCTTCCCCCCTTTGGGAAATAAGTGTAAACAGCCTTCTAAAACAATCATATTTCAAAAATGGCCTTTGACTATTCTAAATATCTGAAACTATCAAAAATACTCCCAACATAGAAATTACAGCCAAGTTATCATAATATGAATAAGATTTTTATTAAGACCCTGAAATTTTTTATCTACTAATGAAAAAACCTAGAGGCCCTAAAGGTCCATACAAAACTAAGAAATTTATAAAGGAAAAAGAGAGAGAGAGAGAGAGAGAGAGAGAGAGGATAGAAAAAGAATTTAATGAAAATATAAATAAAAGAGAATATACAAATCAATTGTATGCATCACATGAAGCTTTGAAATATTTTAAGAATAATATATCTGAAAATTTTATAAAANGAAGCTTTGAAATATTTTAAGAATAATATATCTGAAAATTTTATAAAATGTCCGGTTAGGACTTTGATAATGGAAGATATTCAAGATCTTATAGATAAAATAGAAAAAAAAATGATAATAAATTATAGGACACCTATACAATTAAATGATGATATAAATATAGACCTAAATATTATAAAATGTCAAACTTTTGTAGACATTGAAGAGATCATAAGATAATATGGACTTTAATTTGCAAAAAATAAAATAAAAATAAAAATTGGTATCAGAGTCATAGAGATCAGGAAAATTATAATTAAAAAAAATAGATATTATAAATTAGAAGAGAATGGAGAATGTTATAATTATTATTATATGTTAGAAGAGGATAAATGATGTTATGTATTTTTAGAACCTATTCCTAATAGATTAAAAATAATAACATTAATTATAATTAAAATATTACCTAGAGAAATAGAAGAGCAAATATTAGAAAGATTAATAATATGATCAATAAAAGATATATATAGATATGAAAAAATCATTAAATAATTTGAAGATGAAGAAAATATTCTATATTATAAAGAAAATTATGGACTATCATATAAATCGACCCTTATTAAATAATTACTTACCAGAAGATATTAAAATAAATTTAGATAAAAATTTAAAAAACAAAGAAGATATAATAAATCAAATATTAGAGATATGGTTACAACCAGAACAAACTATAAGAGAGAAAAAAACTTATACAAGAACTAAAAGGAAAAGAACAAAAGATAATAAGAAAATATTACGATAAAATAATAAAATACTTAAGAGGACATAACTGCTAAAGACTTAGATGATTACAATTGGTTCCACGGCCAAGGTTTTGGCAATTCTTAGGAAGGCCAAATTAGTTATTAAAGCGAGGTTTGCACAAGGTTGATTATTTTAGGGATGTCAACTATAAAGTTTGAAATTTCACTTTTGGATCGCAAAATTAGATTTTCTATGTCATAGATCAAAATGTGAGCGGTTCTTGCTCAATTGGATCTTGATGATACTTTGTTGGGGATAAATAGAATGCTCGTGACAATGACTATGGAAGAGAAGCAACAGAAGGATCGGGAAGTTCTATTACAGATAAATCTGTATCTTTCTAATGAATTCTTCAAGACGTGATAAAGGAGAAAAGTGTCGTTAGATTGTGGTTAAAATTAGAGTAGCTTTGTATGACAAATAGTTTGACAAGTAAGTTACACTTGAAGCAGCGCTTGTATTTTCATCGCTTGACGGAAGGTAGATCTTTGGAAGATCATCTATCGGTATTTAAGAAAATCATCGCTGATTCCAAGACCGTGGAGGTCAAGTATGATGAAGAGGATTTATGACTAATATTGTTATGTTTGTTACCGCCTTCATATGTGAATTTTAGAGATAACATTCTCTATAGTCGGGATACTGATACTATTGACGAGGTATTTAATGCGCTTTATTCTAAGGAGAAGATGAAGCATTTGGTTATCGATTCTGAAACCTAGACAGAGGGTCTTGTTGTTCGTGAAAGGAAGACAAATGGTCATGGAAGGGGTAGAATCAAGGATAGCAACAATGGTAAAGTTTATTGGTATTGCAACAACAAATGGCACATAAAGAGTGATTGCTATGAGTGGCGGAACATGTTTGTTACTATAGATAAGAAGGAACAACTAGAAAATTTCGATAATCTTAATCTTGCAGAAGAAGATAGTGATGGAGATTTTTTGACGATTACTGAAAGTGACTCCAGACCTGATGAGGATTGAATTCTTGATTTGGCTTGCACTTTTCATATGTGTTCAAATCGAGATTGGTTTTCTTCATATGAAACAGTTACAAGGGGTTCCGTGATGATGGAAAACAGTGAGCCTTGTAAAATAGTTGGGATTGGTAATGTCAAAATCAAGATGTTTAATGGGACGATTAGAATAGTTGGCCAAGTTCGACATGTTCTACGTATAAACAAGAATATAATCTCTTTAAATACTCTTGATTCAAAAGGATTTTGGTATACCAGTGGAGGTGGAGTTTTAAGAGTTAGCAAGGGTGCTCGGGTTGTGTTAAGGAGATGGAGAAAATCCCGGTTATATGTGTTAGAAGGTTCAAAGATTATTGTGAATGCAGCTACAACTTATGGTTCAATAAGCAATAACTTAGGTAGATTTGGTTGTGATAGGGTTGTTCGTGGTGGTTTGAATAATAATACTGAGGAATCTTTTAGTAGCTTAGGTGGAGCTGGTTGTGATCTTGTTGATCATGTTGCTCGTATTGATTCGAGCAGGTTTGGTAACTCAGGTAGAGTTGGTGCTGCTTGTGGTGATTTGAGTAGGTTTGGTGACTAGCTGGAGTTGGAAGTGAACGGGATAATTCAATTAAGGATAGCACGCAA
Source organism: Fraxinus anomala (assembly GCA_903798345.1). Taxonomy (NCBI): domain Eukaryota; kingdom Viridiplantae; phylum Streptophyta; class Magnoliopsida; order Lamiales; family Oleaceae; genus Fraxinus; species Fraxinus anomala. The sequence continues at coordinate 2,710 of CAIGRN010009628.1, read as the reverse complement.
AGTAGTTCTGCCAGTAAACATAGTTTGAATTTAGTTTACGGTTGCTGAGTATGCTCGGCAGGAGCATGGTGTGCCCGACAGGGGCATAGTGTAAGAATTGGAGAATGACTTGAAGAGTGAAGACTTAATTTCTTGCTATGAATTTTGTGTCAATGTGGAGTTTGTTATGTTTTTAGACTCAAATTCCATGTGATTTGGAAGTTTGATTCATGGAGGAAGTTTAGATAATTTTGGTTTAGAAGTCCAATTTGATAATGTATCAAATTTTATCATAGATTGAGATTTATATTGAAAGAATCAAATCTTGTAAAGACAATTTTAATTTCTTAGTATAATCAATTCTCATTTTCTCTCACAAAAATCTTGGTTATTATGTAATCTATTAATTTTCATATTGTTTATATTATTCCTATCTTTAATTATTTGGTCAATTTCTCAACAAAATGGTATCAAAGCAAATCTGTGTCTGAGTTGGTTCATAACAAACGTCTGAAGGAAAAAACCAACTCTTGCACCGACCAAATTCATATTTTTCATTTCTACTTTACATATTTGATTTCGACAAGTCTAAATTTTATCTGATTTTATGCACGTAAATATTTAGTTGTTGAAATATAATTTATGTACGTTAATTTTTCCCTACAAAAATCTCATACTTCATTGTTTATTTTTTATAATAGCCATGTTAATTATTTATTAGTCCATGTTTGACTTCCATTAAATTAAAACTTTTTTTTTCTCAATCTCATTTTCAATCACACATTCACATAATAAAATATTTTACATGTAAAATCAAAACTTTTTTACTAAAAAAAAATAAAATTAAAAAAAACTGTTCCAAAACTAATTTTTCCTAAAAAAAAAAAAAAAATTCATTGTATATATAATTTATGTACGTTAATTTTTCCCTACAAAAATCTCATACTTCATTGTTTATTTTTTATAATAGCCATGTTAATTATTTATTAGTCCATGTTTGACTTCCATTAAATTAAAACTTTTTTTTTCTCAATCTCATTTTCAATCACACATTCACATAATAAAATATTTTACATGTAAAATCAAAACTTTTTTACTAAAAAAAAAATAAAATTAAAAAAAACTGTTCCAAAACTCATTTTTCCTAAAAAAAAAAAAAAATTCATTGTAGTGGAAGAGAATGTAGATGACTTATTAATTATATACAATTATTGAAGCTCTGTCATAGCAGTTCTCAACCAAAGATCTTGCTCACTTCCATTAATTTTTCGGTCGAGTTCAATCCCACAACACATGAATTCTTTCTCTCAACATAAATAAGTTCATGACTTGATATGTTCAAGATGGTACCCCGCCCACTGGTTTTCCTCCATACCGTAGTCTCATTGGGGCCATGCTGTACAATTGGCTATGGTCTATTCATCGGTCGCTCTGCACCTCTCCATCTTACAGTGTCCACCAATGCCGACTGGGCGATAATCATGATGATTGTACCTCTATTTTTGCACACGTCATCTCTCTCCAATCCTATCTCTTGCCTCTTGGTTCTAAAAAGCAAAAACGATTGCTCGTCTTCTACTGAAGCTGAATATTGCTCTGGTGCTTCTACGGATGCTGAAATCTCCTAGATTACCAACCTCCTCACTGAACTTGGTTTGCTTGCATCCAAGCCACCCCGCCTTCCTTGTGATATTCTTGGCACCAGCTATGTCCATGTTAATCTAGTGTTCCACTCCTGCATCAAGCATATTGCTCCTAGATTACCAACCTCCTTATTGGATTTTGTCATCCATGTAGCCAACACAATCACCGTCACACGATTCAACACAATCACAATGTTTATTTGCTCGTATGTTAACATAAAATAATCAATGTCACAAGATCCAACTAAATCAAGAGTGTTGGTCACTGATATCTTAAAACAATATCCTCGATATCCTTAACATAACCCATATTTTCTTAGCCTATTTCCCATGGCTTAGGCGAGGTTCGTTCAAGTACCAACCCAACACGCCCATACACAGTAGGTTGCTCATTACATACACATAGGGATTGATACCAGCATCGCGGGATCCAACTATAACAAGAGAATTGGTTTGCTGATATATCAACATTTATATTATTGAGCTTGCTAATCATAATCATGCATTTTATGTACCTCCCACTCTCCAAAAGTTGCCAAAATTCTATAAATGGAAAAAAGCTACAACACGCATGTTCAACCCTAATCATGCGCTAGCAAATCCTTATAGTCATTTAAGCTATTGTCACAATGCGATGGAATCCCTCAAGTAAGGACGACTTTTTCGCATGTAAGAATAAAGTACATATCATTCCATCGACAAGGTAGTAAAAACTGTGCGATCATCACCATTATAAGGTCATGATCAATATGAAATAGTCTTTCGATTGCCTACAACTTGCTTCAATATCAAATCGAACAATAATGTATGGGTTTAGATACTATGTCAATCCACATATACCCCCTGTTTGACATTCATTCTCTTTCTCATTTTTTTTCTCTTTCTTCATTTCAACTACACATTCTATCAATAAAATAATATTACACATAAATCCAAAAATTCTTCTTACTTTTTAACCACACACTCCTCCCATAAATCACTATTCCAAAATTTATTTTTCTCCAAAATGGGTGTCAAACACCCGATCAGTGTCCTACTCATTTTTAATTTAGTGCCATTAGATCATTTCACTTTTATTTTTTAGGTCA
>CAIGRN010009622.1:0-28011 GCA_903798345.1 Fraxinus anomala | reverse complement strand
TTAATTTTTCGATCACAATTTAATCAATTGTGAGACAGTTATAATTTTTTGGTCACATGTTACAAATTGTCCAATTATTGGGGTAACAGTTAAGCAAAAATTGGTCACAGAGATCCAACCCTGTCTCATCCCACCACCGACCACCGCCACGACCATCACAATCGCCATGACCACCCCCATCACTCTCACCATTACCACCACCAGACCTCAACAAAACCATCACCCAAAAATAAAATAAAAAGTCGGCAACCACCAACAAAATCTTCCCCACCACCACAACCACCAACAAACCACTGCCACTCCAAACAACTGATGCCCGCATCACACCACACCAACGCAACCACTAGACCATCGCCATCATTGCACCACCACCAACAAAAAAACACCATCTCCGCTGCCTGCAAGCCGGCACACCTCAACATCACACCACCACCACCACCAAACCCATAACCACCACTACATCCAACACAACCATCATCGTCGTTGTCGCCAGATCCAACAGCACCACAGATCGAGACACCACCATCGCATCCACAGCACCACAACCGTACCACCACCACCACCTCACTGGCACCGCCACCGCCACCGTAAGCACCACCACCAACTAAAAACACCGCCACCATATACAAACCACCACCAACTACCCCAAAAACTCCCAACCCCATCACGCCAGATTTTCACCTCATTTTCCACCACCACTAATAACGGCACACACGCCCACCACCATCATCGCCCAAAAATCATCGCAAACGACACCACCAACGCCCAAAAACTAGATCACCCAAAAATCGACGATGATCGCTGCGCTCTAAGCACATTGACAACTACATCGCCGCCCAGATCGCACTTCGTGGCTGCAGATGACTCTCGCGGTTGCTGCCGCTCTCCCCGCAACGTCCACCATCACCGATGGAGATATAGAAAGGAGATGGAATAGGTGGAGAGAGGATGCCGCCATGTGAGAGAAAGTGATAGGTATTGAGAGTTGTAGAGAGAAATGAGGCTAAGTAGGGTTTATGATGAATTTTGGTTGTATTAATAATATTAAATATTTGAATTAAAAAATATATCTTTTAAAAAATATATTTATGTTGTATCTAATTAAAAATATCTGACTTTTGAAAATTATTTTTGAAAATTAAAAATTCAAATCTAATTTTAGAATATAGATCTTGAAAAGTAGGAAATTATGTAATTACCACTATTCTAATTTGTTAGTATTTGAGTGTATTGAGCTAATTATCCCAAATTTATTTATAATAAAAGATTAAGCCCATGTCCATTATTTGAGAAAAAACAATATTTTAAATAGTACTTTTTAAAAAAATAACAATACGTATTTATAAAATAAAAATAATTAAATTTACGCGCAGAATATTTTGTGATGTAAATGTTTAATTGAAAATAAGTATATAGAAAAAAAATTCAAATAATGATAATCAAACAGGAACTAAAATTTGCTTTTAGTTTGACATAATTCTATTTTGTGTTTTTGATCACTTTACGTAAAAGTTATACGCAACTTATAGGAACTCGAATACTCAGAAAAATTAGTCGCAAAAAAAATAAAATTACAATTTGTAACTCGCCTCTATTCAGCAACGGATACCTATTAGACAGGTTTTAGACCACGTGCAATTTTAATCCATCTGTCAATTTGCAGCTTGGCCCTTTATCTTTTGATTTTGTCAACGCTATCACTGATATAGAATTGAATTTAAAAAGGTCAAATTGCAAACGAGATAGTTCAAAATCCAATATGTAAAACTTCTACATAAAATGAATTATCATACCATCACCAAGAATCACTCTGCAAATAATAAAGTATCTCATAAATGAGACTTTGAAAAGAAATTTCATTGATGATGAAGCAACAATTCTTTCCCACACATAAACCTCGTTGCTTGCTTGAATCCAACAAAGTATCAGATAAATACACAACAGTAAGGCCTACAGAAAGTACTTGAGATAATAGATAGAAATACAGGTGTTGAGCATTGGAGGGTATCCTCTTTCGTTACTTATCGTCCCCATGAACTTCTCTATGAGCCCATCATTAGCAACTATTTCCTCATCTGTGTGAGGAGTTCAGTTGGAGGTCTTCCAGCCCCTGAACTGCTACCAAATGCTGAGAAACCACCGGCACCACCTTGCTGATTGCCAAAACCTCCAAATCCACCACCTTGCTGATTGCCAAAACCTCCAAATCCACCACCTTTGCAGTATACAAAATAAAATTATATAATTAGTATTCTCTTTACTATTTTCAAGCTGTTTTCTATTTTTTATTTTTCAAAGCAGTGAAAACGCGTTCTCTTTCCTATTTTCGAAAACGCGTTTTTGGAAACAAGTAAAAATTTATAAAGAAAACCCAAAACGACTTGTCGTTTTGAGTGTTTTCAGTTATAATCAACCCAAAATTTTCAAAACGCATTTTGTGTGTTTTCAAAACAATTTTTCAAAATGCCAAAAAGAACATGTTTTCAACTATTTCAAAATGGACACTCAAAACACAAAATTCAAAATGAATTCAAAACTCAAAACACAAAATTGAAACACAAAGAGAACAATCCCTAATTTTGTGAAACAAGAGGCCTCGAAAAGCCTACTCCTAAAACCAGGTGCATCCTTTACTAATTCACTTTATTGCAAGCTCTGAACAACATAGTTCCCTATTTGCAATTAAAATTTCATGATCAAGTCAAGTATCAAAAAAAATGACTATAGTGTTGCAATTATTTATTGCTTTCTTGAGTAAATTCATTTATCCTATTGAGCAATACTTATTTTTAATCTGCAATAAATAAATCTAACACATCATTTACCTGAAAACCCAGTACCACCTGTGGCAGCGGCTCCAGCAAACCCACCTCCAGCTGGGGCAGCAGCTCCAGCAAACCCACCACCACCACCTATTGCTGCAGCAGCAAATCCACCCCCACCTGATGCCAAACTAGAAAATCCACCACCTGTTGCGGCAGCAGCAAATCCACCACCTGTGGAAGCAGCAGCAAAGCCACCTCCAGAACCAGTGGAAGAAACACCCATGAAACCATTACCAAAGCCACTTGCAGCAGCAGCACTAGTTCCAGTAAGACCAGCACCAAGCTGCCTTGACTGTCCAAAACCACCAAGCACTGATCCCAGCACTTGTTGCCCAGATCCAATATGTGCCAGTTGTCCAAACCCACTTCCAGTAGGAGCTTGACTGGTGATCCCGGTATTAAATCCACCAGAAAAGGCACCGACATTCGTTGTTGGCCACAGTGCTTGAGAAGGTTGTAGAGATTGGAAGTTAAAGGATGCAGGGCGAAACAGCTCACCACTGGGACCAGACATTGTAAATGTTGAGCTAGCAGGAGTAGCATCTCTGTTGAGCACTGCTACACCGAATGGATTTGAACTTGCAGCCGTTGAGTTTGGCATTGATCCCAGCCCAAACCCTCCAAGGTTTCCTAATTCAAGTTCAGTTGTTTGATCAGTCTCAGGGGCTTCTTCCTCCATTTCATCCTCATGAGAAGCATCAGATGTTAAGTGTTTCACTTCAGGAACGATCCCAGCACTTGATACAGCTGTTGGTAGTGGATCTTCTGCCGCATAAGGCTCTTCTGGCTTAATATTTGATGCAATATCTGACGAAGAAATTAACATGCCACCTAAATCAATTTGATTACCAGATTTTGACTTGGTTGAAAATTCAGTCGTTGAAGATGGCGCTGAAGGTCCAAGTTCCGAATCAGATGTAGGTGTGGAAAACTCGACTTTAGAAGCTGAAGCCTCTGTTGTAATACTCTCTTCTACTGTTGAAGACAACTTGGCAATTGAAGCCTGATTTGGAGAAATTCCATCTGTCTTTGTGCCAAACATGACCACAGGAGGCTCAATTGATGAGATTCCGCTCATTTCAGGAGTTGAAAATGCCAAGGTAGATGTAGAAGGTAATGATGAACTCGGAGCTGATTGAAGTGATGTAGAAGATGATATGACTAAACGGGGATGGCTTTGGTCTGATAAATTTTCGGTGTGTAAATCTGTCTTTGTCAGGTAGGAACCTGAACCAAAAGTAGATGCAGGGGCAAATGAATATTCAGGCTCAAATAATGGGCTCCCAGTCATTGCTGGCATATGATTCTCATCCCCAGTTGTAGACTTAGTTGAACCAAGTTTCTTATCATTATGGACTGAAATTTCACTGGAATTGTTGGGTGTTGCCAGTGTTTGTGCAGCCAACCTAGTGGTGGTTGATGGTGTTTGACTGACGTGCATTTTAGACTGCACAGAAAATTTAGGTTCACTTGCTGCAAAGACATCATTCTTTCTGACAAAAGGTACACTAAACATTGAATTTTCATCAGTCAGTTTGCGAGTTCCTTCCGCAATATCTCGAGTAGTTATTGATTCCAATGCTGATTGTGATGTTAAGGCAGAAGGTTTTGTTGATAATACTTCCATTCCACGATCCAGAAGTCTAGCTGTCTGTCGGGCCAAAGAAGGTGATGATCTCTCAATAGATAGATCTTCTGGAATTTCAGAAGGGCCCAAGCAACAGAAAATAATCATCATCAAGTTTAACTTTATTGTTGTTAAAACATAAGCTCCAAAAGAAATTGTATGTTATCCAAAAGTGGGACTTACCTCTGTTTTTAGGTTGGAACAAAGAGGCTGCTGAGACATTAGAAAGTGCTGAACGAGCAACTTCGGGTCCCTTCTGGAATTGAGGAGTTAGATCTTGTTTATCACCTGTAAAAAATGATTGATTTGCACTCAAATCGCCATCTTCATGCAAAAGCATCCTTTTAACAGTTGTTTTTGGAGGCTCAAATCTAGCCCAACTCTGCATATAGTGGTGAGAAATTGAGGGACCAAAAGGTGGTGGAAACAAATGTAATCCAAAAACCAAAAGCATTAAAAGTCTTGATGTTCATGTATTTCTATAACAACACAAGATAATCTACTGATCCCTATAGACAGAAACTGAATCCACAAATTTTACAATCAGAACGAGGTTAACCAACTCACTGACAGTTCCAAGACTCCATTTGTTGGTTTAGGTAAGTGGGGGTGTCAAACCTACAGCTGAGTGACTATCATTTTACAGAATTCTTACTTAGCAAAGTGTGAGGGTCTCCTTTCAGTTATCAGAATCAGAAGAAAGATCAAACCGAATGTTGAGGTACCAATTTGATGTGGACATAAAAGAACGATTTCCCTAGAAGCTTTGACTAAGGTTGTGTCTGAAAATGGATTGGTCACATACCCAGCTAGCATAACACGTGCAATGATGCATAAGCAATATTGGATAGAATATCAGCGCATACATTATTGCCCAAATGATTAAACATGGCTACTTAGCATTACAATACAGTTAGCTCTTTTCTATGTATACGAACATTGAATAATAAGAAAAGGGATTAAGAAAACAAAAAACTGAAAAGACATGAAGCCAGAAGCGTATATAACAGCATGTAGAAGTTAAATGCAGGTATACAGTCAGCGTAAACTAGGGACAGCATGAGAAGCATGCAAAAGATACCAACTCATCTGGATTAAATAACCCAAAAAAATAAAAAAAGAGCAGACCAAGGGATGTACCCGATCCAGTGAGTCTCGACGCCGCCTTACAGTTTCTGGATCATAACCCTTGGAAAGATTAGCTTGGTGGCTACTAGACTGCTCTTTAGCAGAAACAGAACGAGAAGTAATCAATAGTTCTTCGTTTGACAAGGTATCTAGAGCCCTTTCCTTACTCTGGGAGCCGTGGGAGGCACCAATGTAGGAGAGACCAATGGATTCAAACAGTTTCTTTTTTACATCCTGTTCTTTTGCAGAAGACTCTATATTTAGAGCAGCCATCTGTTTTGAGAGACACTCAGAAAGTTGCTCAGCTGCTGCTAATTGTGCACTCATCGTGTTATGTAAACTATGCAACTCCTGAATGTGCCTGCAAGGATTTAATGTTCTCATGCACAACATAAATGAATGAATTTACTGTGGCTACAAAAACGCGCAGAGGGACAACAGTAATCCAGTACCTGGATTGTCCACGCCAACTTTGCAAAGCTTTCTGGTTTGTTTGCATCTCTCTATTTTCACCAAACTTATTGAGCTCAAGAGCATTGAAGTGCCTTTCCAATTCAATCATCTGATTGGTCAAATCCTGGAATACAAAGGGAAAAGAAGCTACAGAAATGCAGGAAACATATGGAATGGAGAAAAGATAAACGTTCAACTTCTATGCACCTGATCTAAATCTAAGATATGTCTGCTCATCAACTCTAGTTCAGGACTCAATTTTTGACGATTCCAAAGGTCCCAATATCGGTTATCTGTAGCTTGCTTGAAAATTCCTTCCACATATATTTTCCTTGCCAAAACTGGAAAAAAATTAACAGTTATCCCGCAACTTGAAATGGGATATGTATCGTTTTGTAGATTATTGGAAATAAAAGAAATTGCAAACTTCAACTCAGCAAGGAAAATATGGAACTATAAACTGGCTAGCCCCTATGAAGATCATCAAATGCACTTATATAAGTCAATATATATTTTGACATAACAGTTTACAAACACCATCAATGGCTGAGACATAACATTAGCATGCCCTAAGCACGCATATGTCTAAGGCCATAATCTAGATCATTAATGTGCAGCAGGAGGATGAACTACAAGGAGGGTTCCAACAGGAGCAGCAGCATAAACGTGTCCATGCATGATCAAACCATTACCATGTGCAATCAGACACTTTTGATCAATTAAACTTAATAACATGCATGTGAACTGTAGAAAATTTAAATTATATTTCTATATCAAACATTACAATGAGCTGATGTATCATATATCTTAAACATAATTATCTCCTACAATTAAGTTTACAATAAATATTTGGTTAAACCGACAATAGGGTGAAGACTGAAAATAGAAAAGGAAGATGCAAGGGAAAAGGATCGAGAAAAAACAGAGCCCAGAAAATAAAATCGCCCCGATACCATATTGGTTAAAGCCAATTCAGCATATTCATCTGAAACAGTTACATGTATTTATGCAAGAGGATCAGTAAATCAGATCCTAATTAATATGATCCTGATCTTGGGAAATCTATCATATCTGGCTCTAATCTTAGGAAATCAAAAAATTTCATCTAACCTTGGGAAATCAAATATGATCCTAATATTAGAAATATGTGAATTTCTTCCTGAAGGAATTGAGAAATTAAAGGAAAAGGTAATCATGTGTTATTGATAGTTAAGACGTACACTAACATGGAACTTGGTACATCAAAGAGTCATTTTGCATAGAGCCTAACTTCTGATGTGCCTTATTAAGAAGCTGCCCGCCCCAAAGGTTAGCTATCAATACATAGAATTTTGTTTTTGCTGGTACTTGGCACAATTTCAAAACTAGAATTTGACTTTTGTATTTGTCAACAATGAGCACACGGCACTCAAGCCCCCTTCTGCTAGTGTTCAAATTGAAGAGTAAATGGACAGATCACGTTCATCTAGAAAACGTTCACATAACATCACAAAGAAAGTAATTTTATTTACATCCATAACTCCACAAGTACAAAACACAACTTTGCATGAACAAGAACTAGGAACCTACCTTGTACTGTCTTATCAAAAAGAAGTTGGACCTCTATTTGTTGCTTATCCATTATTCCCTACACAGTCAAGAGATGAACAATAAAATAATCGACAAAACTTTACAATGCCATATTGTTGGAAATCAAGAAGATATTTGACAGCAATTACCAAGATTGAATAGTTGTAAATTAGGAAGTCAATCATTGTAAATTAGGAACCCAACACAAAATTACAGCCTGCTAAGACAGGAACTGTAGTGAGCAGGGAAAAATATCGACGACTTGTTGGAAGGTTAATCTATCTCATACACGACCGGATATAGCATTTTCGGTAAGTATGGTTAGTCAATTCATGCATTCGCCTGGAATGGAGCATCTTGAAGCAGTTTATAGAATTCTAAGATATTTGAAAGGGACTCCTGGAAAAGGTCTACTTTTTCAAAACCGTGGACATCTACAAATTGAAGCCTACACCGATGCAGATTGGGCTGGAAATATAACAGATAGGAGATCAACATCCGGATACTGTTCCGTTGTTGGAGGAAACTTGGTTACTTGGCGAAGTAAAAAACAAAATGTGGTTGCTAAAAGCAGTGCAGAGACAGAATTTAGAGCAGTGGCTCATGGTATTTGTGAAGTTATGTGGATTAAAAGATTGTTAGAAGAGTTGAAGACTCCAGATTCTCTGCCAATGAAGTTGTACTGCGACAACAAGGCAGCAATTTCAATCGCCCATAATCCAGTTCTTCATGACAGAACAAAGCATGTAGAAGTGGATAAACACTTTATCAAGGAAAAACTTGACAGTGGGCTGATTTGTATGCCATACATCCCAACTACTGAACAGATTGCCGATGTATTTACTAAGGGACTGCACAAGAAGCAATTTGACATGTTTTTGGGCAAACTGACTATGGAAGATATCTTCAAGCCAGCTTGAGGGGAAGTGTTGGAAATCAAGAAGATATTTAACAGCAATTACCAAGATTGAATAGTTGTAAATTAAGAAGTCAATCATTGTAAATTAGGAATGTATCTTTATTAGGTAAACTAATTAGTTGTTAGTTATTATTTTCCTTGTTTAGATATTATTTTCCCAGTTTTTTATTTCCTGTAACTACTATAAATAGGAATCTATGTAATTCAGAGAAATTCACTTCAATAGAAGAATTCATTCTCTCAGTTTTTACATATGTATAAATTGATTGAGAATTAAATAACAGATGAATTGGACAATAGTTTAAATTTGAATTGCTGGACATAAATCAACCTCACAGCCCTTCCCTCGATTACTTTTGTTACCTTGATCCATTTTGTCTGGCATATACTATACACTTTTCAAAAAAATGAAACAAAAAAAAAAATGGAAAATCAAAACTCCAAACAGAGAGAGAGAGAACAGAAAGAAAAGGAATGGTCTTTAGAAAACAAAAAATGATCGACTGGTTTTATCAATTCTTATACCTTTTTAGTTAAAAAAGTATATACATATTACATGGAATTTATTACCATGTAAGTTTTTCCTATGATCATTAACTATTTAACGAAAAATTACGCACTAAATATTGCCAGTTCGACCAAGTCAAATCAACTCAGTGAATCGCAGATGGATGGAGTGCATAGTTTCTCAACCCACCAGGACTAATAGTATAGTAAAGCAAATACTTCGAGTTTTGCTATAAGCCTATAAACACCCTTATGGCTCTCCTTAATAGTCTAAATCAAGACCCTCAGGATAGTGTCACCATATAGGATTCAGATAACAACAAAACAAAAGCTTCCTATGCTTAATTTGTGCTAGATTGCAGCCAAGAAAGAATTTTTAATCATAGCAGTTTTTGTGGGATTGTTTCGAGTTCCTTCTATCGGTTTATCAGTCTCATTAGTTCAGTTGTGGTGAAGAGCATGATTAAAGATTGACATGACACAGGAGTAAATTGGAAAAGGAGAAAGGAAGAGAGAGAGTGACAGCGAAATGAACGAGCAGATGCTTGGATGGTAAAAAAAATACAGAGAGAAAGGGGCCTCTTTTGAAACATTGACCCAAGTCACAATAAACCATCCCATTCTGCAATAGAGTTAGTATAACACAATAGAAAGGTAGGTTTCTAATGGAAACTGAAAAGAGAAGGGAGGAGATAGGTAGCAAAACTCAAAAATACACGAGCTCTTAGATTGACTAGTAAATGTGAAATAAGACCTAGAGCGTAAAACAAAAGGCTAACCTTCCACGTTCTGCATTTGCCTGAAAGAGCCAATATGCCATCCTCCAACTCCATAACTGCTTTTTCTTGGGAAGCGACAGATGCATCCTTAAACCCACCTTTTCCTTCAATACCTTCAAGAAGGTTGTTCAATTTGTTGGCCATCTCTTCAACCTGAAAGATACAACATAAGAAACACATATCACATATTTCATTACATTATGGATACAAAAGAAGGCAAATTACAGTATCATACAACTAAAAAACCATTATCTGTATTGAAGATACTTTCAACAAATATAAATAAATATATTCATCATCTCTCTACTATGTTAATCTTTAATGAGGAGGTTCAACATGGTGTTAAATTTGGCAAATGTCGTGTGCAAATATCACAGCCACCAATTTGGAAATCTCCATGTGTCAGATGATTGATGAGAAAATGAATTCATATATAAGTTATAACAGTTAAACTTTTAGAAGAGATGATTCAACAATCTCTTTAGTATAGAAACAAGAATGTGGAGAAGAACAAAACTACTGCCACATAAACTAGCAGGTATTAAAATGGAGACAGAAAAAATTGTAAACAATAGCCAGGAATTCATAAACTCCTGCACAATGAGTGAGAGGTTTAACTAATATTTTATCTGAGGTTGTTGCTCTATTTTGTAAAACTCTTTTTATTATGCAAACAAATAAAAGAATATCAAATTTAGAAGAGCTCTGTAGAAAGCCAACTATGAAAGAATAACTTCATAGATGTCTCGAGAACATATGATAACCCAAGATAAGTAAATTACATTGCTGAACTGTTTTGATACGTTTGGCTCAGAAAATAGTGACCCCGTTGTGGAGCGAGTCGCATGATTTTCTTTGTTGGGCTGAGCCTCAAAAGATTTTCCTAAAGTAGAACTCTGCATTGACACTTGTGAACCCCGATGTGGCAATGAGTAGATATTTCCAGTTCCTGTAGCAGATCTCTGTCCAGAAGAATTAAATGTAACTGAAGGTCGAGCCCGCTCCTTCATATGTGAATTATCTCGAAGTGAATCTCCAGCAAGTTGAGAAGCACTTGTATCAGACTTGTGAGAGATCCTCCGCTCGACGTCATAGGAAGGTAGCAACGAAGGCCTTTCATCAAACGTTTTTAAAGAATCAACTTTTACACTTGACCAGGTTGAAGGCCGCGTATTCTGTAAATTAGTTGATGCCATCTTTCCCAATGATTCCATACTGCTACCTGTTTGTTGATCGTTGCTTAGGGATAAAACTTTTTCTGAGAAGGAACTTGGGCTAGATTTGACTTCAGAAATAGATTTGTCCTCTGTCTTACAAAAACCTTTAGCCAAAGGTTGAGAACCCTCAAGACTAGAAGTCTTAAATGATAAATGTTCCAATTTTACGTCTTGCTTCCCTGCAACAAGTGGTGTTTGAATATTGCTATCTTTGTTCAACTTTATAGGAGGGAATATTTTTGGCTCATCAGCTTCTGATGTTTGCAACTTTGGATGAGGTTTCCGTTCCTGATTTTCACTAATACGCTTGTCTTCAGATTTGATGTTTGCAAGTAACGAAGATGGTTGGGCATTTGCAATAGTAGTAACCTTCTCATTCTCTCTTTTGTCAGTTCCACTGAATTCATGAGATTTCAACCTTGAAAAGGTTTGTTCTCCACTTTCTTCCTTCACTTCTGAAGGAATCTGGGCCGGCTCATGTTTTAACGATGACACAAGAGAAGCATCCTCGTCCTCACCAGAATCAGCCAAGTTCTCAGATGATACTGAAGCACCTATAGCACTACAAAAGAAGTCATTTCAAATCTAGGGTATGTAGTTTCTTTAGAAAAGAAGGTTAAGTCACCTAGAAGAGATACCTAAACAGCATAAAGAGAGTACTAAAATTATAACATGGAAAAATACCTAGCGAAGTGAAAGATAGAAATCTTTCCATCAAGTGTTAGGCATACAAGAATGCAACAAGGTGAAACTTCTGTTTCCTCTTCTCCAAGTGTGAATTTGACATTTTCATTCTGGCAAACCTTGTCAACAGTGAGTCCTAAGATCAAATTGTCTTCACCGTCTCCTGAAGAAAAAAAAAAAGATATAAATATACATTAAAAACAAAATGGATAATTTAATTATTTATCGTCCTACTTTATACAATTTTGGTAAGAGAGATATTTATGCACCTACTATATTTGTAATTTCTAGCATATTACATATTTTCTGAACTAGTGCACCGTTTCAAGACAACATTCGCACAAAATATTTTTAGTGATAGCATTTTCTCAAATGAGTTGATGTGTAGTCATCAAACAAAATCATCTAGAACAACGAACTTCCATCAACTTACAACACATTGACAATTTGTATCAATGACATTGGGGTACCAAAGAAGCGCATTCACCTTGCGAACATAAATAACAAATTTAATTCTCCAAATCGACCATCATGTCACCAAAAAAAAAAAAATCATAGCGCTAAGCACCAATGCTTACTAAATAATTTCTCTTCATATTTATATAAATGAAGTGAATAGGATATGTAAAAGAAAGGGGAAAGCAGACAAAACAATCTGGTAAAATGAAAGGTTGCACAATAAACTCAAGAAGAAACTTGCTGATATAGACTAATCCTGAGTACAAACTAGAGCACCTTGACATTCAATATGTGGAATCCAAGCGTCATTGAGAATATCAATCAATGCAGCTTCGTTCTTCCCAGAATCCAGTGACCAGCAAAATAATACAACATGCTGAGACAGATTCTTCCTATTAGCAACAAATGCAAGTCCACTGTAACAAATAGAAATACACAATTATAGTTAGTGAACTCTTTCTATGCTTTGCCAGACAAGTATGTAACCACAATAATTTGGCATTGTACTGTTAAGTTGTAGCTACCGAAAAATTTCAAATTTTAAAGCAATAGTTTTTTGCAAATTCTTTTAAGGAAGATAAAATTCGCGTCCTTGCAAGTTTTCCCCAATTTATGGGCTTTAAGTTGGTCATTTAATTAAATACGCACTTGGTCTAGCCTATGTTAATTGCTGGTTTGCCATTGAAATTTTATTTTGCAACAAGTTATAGAAAAAGTTTAAGTAATGTTTTGTCGCCAAATTGTATTAGACTTAGCAGTCACATAGCTCTAATCGAAGTTCAAATTAATTTGTGGATAAAGGCCTAAAGAAAAAATCTATTTAGATATATATAGGGATCAAGATGAATTGGTTAGAAATTTTAAGCTTATCTCATTTTTTATAAGCATTAATCACATTTCCAAGAGACATCATACATGATACAGTCCTAATTACCATAAATTTAGGTAGTTTAGTAATTGATTAAATTCCAAATTCTAGGTCCTAGTTGAATTGAAATTCATCCAAATTTCAGCTACTGAGGACTCAATTGGAACCAAACAAAAGCACAAGTTCAGCTATAAGTGAAAGAAAAAGGGCAGAGAAACGTATTTGAAAAGAGGAGGAAAGAAAATAAAGGTGTTGCATGGAATTTCCAGAGTTGGTGTTTTACAAGTCCACACACACGATGCTCAAACCTAAGACTCACTTCAAAAGAGGTAGACTCAAACCACCGTTTTATTTCAATTCATGTTATGGTTGAGCATGTACAATTGTCATTAATAGCTTTTCTTTACGTTTTATGTGACTCCTTATGAGGTTAAATTGTGAACGGGTGGCGTAGTTGTGCACCATATATGTGAAATTCGTGGCGTAGTAGTGCACCAAATATTAATATGTAGTCTAATCATCAATATGCTTATTCTATAAAAATTTAAATTGCACGAGCATATGCTTATATTATGATATGATTTGATATAGCGTGTTTATAAGCTTATTGAGTGTTTTTTTATGAAATATTCAACCCCCAACCTAACATTTTCATATTAATGCGGTCGATGACAGCGTGAAGAAGAGCAATGGTGCCTTGATGTAAACCCCAAACTTATTGTTTAAGTCATGTTATGTTCGAACAAATATTTAAATTTCTTGATATTTCAATTTAGTAATTTTGAATGTTTAAAGACAAATTTGTTTGATGGAAATTTGTTCAATGAGGATACAATACTTTCTTTTGGTTCATCTATTTGTTTTGAGTTCACAAAGCTAAAATGTCTATAAATTTTTAAGTTTTTGCCCCTACGTGTAAAAATTCACCTTGACCAAAATACTTGGAATTTTGAAGTGATTCAAATTGGAGAAGGTAGCCATATGGGTTATAGATATCTCTTAGATTTGAAATCATGGATTTTGAGCGTCTAAAACTCAAGTCATTGATGTTTTTTCAAGGGTTGCCCGAACATACCCAAGAACATATACGGTCTGAATTTAAAAATCAATTTGACCCTTCTATTGATTGAATTATTATACGAAATTTTAACATGTAATTCTCTAAGGTGTAATATTCTTGCAGTTCAAAATTTGGACTTCGTTTGGTTGCCGAACGAATTTTTTTCAGAAATGTGTCCAAAGGTAAAAATCCCAATTTACAAAAAGTAAATATTCTTCAGCTTTACAACCGGTCCCTGAAGTCTTAAAGTTTTTTGTCCAAGTTAAGTTCCACTTTTCTGAACAATTTATGTATGATTATGCTAGTTTAAGATTTTAGCACTATCACGGGTCGCTAGGGCTCGGGGCGCTACATAAGTTATGCCAATGGTAGCCACGATTATAAGTCATTTAAGTGGTTACTACAAGACAATTTATGCAAATATTCTCTTCTTGTTACCCCTTTCTTTGCTCCCTCGTCCATTTGGTTGTCATGCATTTTGTGCAAGAAAGTAATTCTCATGAAAAATAAAAATAAAAACGATAGTAAAAGAACTGAAAGTTAGTCCAGATTTCGGTTTATAAAAAAGTGACTCATGAGGCTTACCATAATGCAAGCTCCTGCATCTTATGAAACACAGATACAATAATTGGCCAGTCACAAATTAAGACAAACAATGAAAATATTGTATCATTTATATAGACTGGTGTTTCTTTTTGAAATGGCCCCAGTTTCAATCGTGAAGGCTCGAAGAAATGTTTTTTGCCTTAAAAAGTCCAACTAGATGAGCCTAGAACCTCCTGTTCTCTATGAAATACCTTTTATCCATAAGAACATATCCAAAATTGCAAGAATTCTTGTATAAAACATTTTTTGTTATGCAAGCATGAAGCACAATCTGATCCCACTAGAACTTTCATAAGCAAGCTCACAAACCTTCTCTTAGCCACAATTAAAGTGCCTCGTGCCTCATTTGTGTAATTGAATAGTGGAAACATTGATATCAAGCCAAGTTATTAAAGAAGGAAAAGGAACGGCTAGAGAATAACCCTCAGAAGATGGGAACTGAAGTAAACTGTTCCGTGTCTCAAGTGTGGCAGTTGAATCAGCATGGAGAGCCAGAGGGAAGAAGATCAAGAGACTAAATTAACAGACAGGATATATTATTTTCTATGAAACTTGAGGAATAATAGCAAGTTCCTATTTGAGTAAAAAGTTTCCCTAGTCATAGGTGGAAAAAAAAAAAGAGGAGGAATTAAGGCCCCTTTGTAGGGATGCAGAAGATCGGGGGATACTGTTCTCCCGGCAAACAATGAGTTGAAGCCCCATTAAAGCAGAGGCAAGTGTAGTGCCAATCCTTCACCAGAAGCCAATGTACAATGCAGAAAAATCAAGCAAGAAAATAGTGCGTTACTTTCTGTTTCCGAAATTTATTTGCATATTTTGCTCTCTTGCAGAAACAATAGTAAACTTCATACCAAAAAATACTAAAAGTATGTTTGGGAAATGTTTATAAATGGTTTAAATCATAAATAGATAGAACTAAGTGGTGGATAAATTGGTAGTATTTGTGGGTCCCTCAAAATATATAGATAAAAAGTGGCTTTAGTGTTTATAATGAAATATAAACATGAGCCAAACATAGACTAAGAGACAAGTATCAACAGTGACAAGATATGGAGTGCCTTTTAGGCAGTTAAAGGTATGCCAACAAAGCAATCATGGTTAAAACACAATAAGAGTGAATAGCATACAACATAACTTCAATTTAGCCATACAGCTAAGAAAAATAATTAAAAGTTAACATATGCTTACTGAAGATCTAAATAACTGAGGAACAGATGTGGTCCGCGTGCAACAGGAACATCATCAGGACGGAAATCAAGAAAAATATTTTCGAATGATAACACAATCGCCTTGGAAGAGGCCTGGAAGGGAAAATTAAAGATATATTTAAAATCTGAAACATGTGATATCAAAATCAAACAAAAAATTATAATTCTCTTATTATACATTTGCTTCAATATCTACTTTTCTCGATGATAAACCAATAACATGAGAACTAGAAGATTTCTCGCTCTGTTTAAATTTTAAAACCTTCCACAAGAATCATGTGACACCAAAGTCAAACAAAAAAATAGAATTATCTTACTATACATTTGCTTGAATATCTACTTTTCTCGATAATAAACCAATAACATGAGAACTAGAAGATTTCTCTGTTTAATTTTCTTTTTGTAGAATTGGCATAATTTATTGCAGAAATGTATTCTGCACACTTACCAGTGCAGAACATACTAAGACCACATGAACCTCAAATAATATATTCTAAAGAGCAAAAAATGCCTGAAACAGGAAAAGTTACAGTAGCTTAGTATCCACGTTACAGCATTAACATAGGTAACTATCCACATAATAAAAAGTTGGCAGGCAATGAGCCCCAGTAATATTGAACTGATCGACATCATGATGCAGCACTTCCTAAGCTCGCTTCAGCACTTGGCTAAAATCACAAACAATATGAAAAATAACATACAAATATAGTGTAATTTTCATCCAATACATAGAAGTCAGTAGAAGTGAATCATACACTGACATCAGTAATTTTGCTGCCCTTGCTTGTAATAACTTGAACCAAGTAATTTTCCTCCTCACCATCAACGCTCAATAGAAAGCATCCCACAACTATACAATCTGGACGGATCCATCTGATAGCATCCACTGGTACCCCAAAACATTAGAAATGATAATAAATCAATGGATAAGTAGATAATTAACAACAATGAAAATAAGGAACAATTAGGTTTTATGAATTAAGGGATTATGAAAATCCAGCAATTCATACTTGATCAGAACTTGCAACATAACCAACCAACAGAATTTGCAACAGAAACAAAAAAGCAAAAAGACTTCTCCCAAAAACTGTTATTTCGTAAATCCAGTCTCAATAAATGATACAAAAGAGGAAGACATATTATCAGCAAATATATAGAAGTTTTCTTCAGCTATATCCCTTGCGAAAAAAGAAGTTTCTATATTCCAAGAATGGATGCAATGAGAATTTTAATTAATAAAAGT
The DNA here is from genome assembly GCA_903798345.1 of Fraxinus anomala. Taxonomy (NCBI): domain Eukaryota; kingdom Viridiplantae; phylum Streptophyta; class Magnoliopsida; order Lamiales; family Oleaceae; genus Fraxinus; species Fraxinus anomala. The sequence goes on along the minus strand of CAIGRN010009622.1, from coordinate 10,859 downwards.
TACAAGGGAGTGATATCAGCCTGTAAGTTGAATTTCAACCTCTCAGCAGCTCCTCTGTTGAATTCACACCAAATAGTCCACATTAGGCATTTAGGGGAAAGAATCTAACTCTACTCACATTCCCAATACCCTAAATTTCAGGTGGACCTAACAACTACATTGTCTTTGCTTAAACAACCTACTACACTTTTGAAAGGTGTAATGGAAAGATCTGAACTGATTAAAGCATCCAGGGTAAAGACAAACAGAAACCTTTCGTAACTCCATACACATAAAACACTACTGAAGCAGATTCTCTCTAAAGCTTTGAAATTGTCTGCTGCAAGGATGGAATCCTTAGCTGCTGTCATAATGAAAGAGAGTCGTAACACTGGGAATCATGAGGCCAAAGGCATAACAAATAGCAACAGAAATTTCGGTTCTCTATCGACAGCTCAAACCATTGAATGAACTTACTTTCATTCTGCCCTTCCAACCACCTACCAAGTGTATCCAGCCTTTTCCCATAAAATCAATTAACATGCATGGCAAAAAGTTTTTGACCCCAGATTTCATTAAACTTTGTGTCCATGTTAACCACCTAATTCCAGATCACAATGAATAGGTACTCAATTTGTCCTATGTTTTTGAGATGCTTCACAAAGGTCAAAGAACATCACTTGAAAATAACAGATGGAATATTTCATCTAAATTTCAGAATTTCCAACTCAACTTAGTTATAAAAAAGTGAAGAGAAATATAAAAAATCATTTCAACCGTGTGGTAGCAAACAGGGGGTAAATTTGAAATTAGAAACAATGATATCCATGTAATTTGTAGCAGCAATTTGGCATGTCGGAAGAAATGGTGCAACTGTTACTGTTAGGCCCTTGTGTAAAGAGTTAAAAATCATATTGTCTAACAATGCAGTCCCCAAACATATCACGAGCGGACCAAGTGAATAATGCAAATTATCACCATATCAAGTACTGACTGGCAGCAATAACCTACGCGAGCCACAGCTTGCTTGCCTAGCAATGGCTCAAAATATTGTGCTCTAGCTAGAAATAAAATTTTACCACAATAGTTCCAGTAGGCTGAATAGACTGTGCCTCTGAACAAACAATGAATATATATCCAAACAACAGAAACTCAACAAACGGTGCTATATGCAATAGTAGTAATAAAAACAAGAAAATTATACAGAGAAAGGTAGACGGGGTGGCATCAAGAAATTTTTTGATAATCTGGTCCAATACCTTTTATAACTTGATTAACATCTGAATCACCAACGACGGACTTGAATGGAAGCGACAACCTCAACCTTTCCTTAAATTGAGATGACAAAATACTGAGGACATTTTTCCTCGCCACAGCAACAAAATTTCCCTTCACACTCCAATCAACTTGCCCAAAAAAAAATCGAGAGTAAGCAAAATATATATAAAAAAGAAAAGGGCACCACATTTTGCACGTGTGAACAAGTTATATACATTCTATGAAACAGGATCAAGTGTTTCATTGGAAGAAAAATGATCAATATCAATGCAAACAGCTTAATTCTTTTGGCAGTGAAGAAAATAATTTATTTTATTTGTAGTCATGCAAAAAAAGGTTTTCACCATTAGTAATGTCCTTGAATAGTCTTTCATTCTAACGACATTCAATAAGATGGTGAATAAATGTCTGAAAGGCAAAAGGTGCATACAAATATCTCTATGACATTAAAATGCTAAAACTAAAGTTCTGGCATTCTGTGAGGCTCATCTAGCACCAGAATAGTGTTCAGAGAACTAATATATTCAGAAAGATTAAAGGCATACCACAATCAACACTGTCCATCATGTAATCAGGGGGGGCTGGACTAGATCCACGGTAAAGTTTTCCATCAGTTGAAAGGGTAACATAAACCTTTTCAAATTTTCTAGACCACCGCATGTCCTTAATGCAACTGGAACCACTCACTGAGAAGGAAGGTTTTTGCTCCTGTTACATCGCCATAGAAAGAAAGATAAAGATATCACTTCAGCAGATTCACCATGGATAAAGAGATGAAAAAAGAGGGTCAGTTTTATATGCTCTAAATAGAAAACAAATTTTACAGCTACTTATAAATTAGCTTGGTCTATGCTAGTTTCTCAGCATCTGATACCTTTAAATCCCCCAGTATATATCTAGCAATACCAACAACCTGAATATTATTCCACTATTTCTGGTGTAATTTCTGGTTTCTTCTTGCAGTTCACAGGACCCTCTGAACTCCTAAAGTTCCCAGCCTTATTTTGAGTTAGTCTTTACCATCTAATTCAAATTAAACTCCCCTGGTATATATCTAGCAAGCCTTATTTTGAGTTGGTCTTTACCATCTAATTCAAATTCAAATCCCCCGGTATATATCTAGCAATACCAACAACCTGAACATTATTCCACTATTTCTGGTGTAATTTCTTGTTTTCTTCTTGCATTTCATAGGACCCTCTGAACTCCTGAAGTTCCCGGCCTTATTGTGAGTTGGTCTTTACCATCTAATTCAAATTCAGTTCATATTTCCAGATAAAACTCTTATTGTTTTAGAGGTCTAAAGTTTCGTTTCTTCATAATACTCTGAGGAGAACCGAGGACATTCCAAAAAACATTTTATGGCAACTTAGATTCGTTGTGAACTAATAGTAGATAGCCTGAGGATCTTACTGATAATAAATAGTTAACTAATAAGCATGTATCAACAGAGAAAAAATGTCATATAGCCTTGGAGAAGCTCTATCGGCCTTAGCGCATACCTTGTGGAGCAAAGCGCTAACAGCAAAAAAATGGATATCCCTTCCCACAGTGGCTGCAAGGACGGAATCATCAGTTGACAATGCCAATATTGAAACCTTTCCAATAGGAAGGTCCAAGAAGCTAGACTCCTGTACAGATCGACCAGTATTTTTGTCTTTAAATTCCTCAGCGGCTGCAATAACCTCCTTAGTCTTTGCAACACAAAACCCTAAACAAACATAACAAGAAATAGCAATTAAAACGCTACCAGTAGAGCAGCTAAGTAATTAATGTTAATGTTAAAAATAAAATAAAAAATAGTGACCATCTGAATGAGCAACAAAGAGGAGGCGAAAACGTTCGGAGACAGCCAAAGGCTGTGACGGAAGGCATTCCGTGTCAAACCCGGAATCAGGTCCGGACTTTATAGGAACCGGTTCTCCAATTCTTGAAAAGCGATAATTCCTGGAACCCATTACGTCCCCTTCGATTTCTTCATCCACCTCAATGGTGACACCATTATTGTCAGTAGCCGACTCTTCTGGAGGATGAATAGCCATTAAAAGAGCACTCCAAATGCAGTAGTAACCACCTAATACTGTATAAGATTTTCTTTGACTGCGAGTACAAATTGGTAGCTATAAATAACCCCCTCCGTGTTCCTTAGGCTTGAAGGATTTCAGGGTGCCCTAAAACTTTACTTTCAATCTTCGCCTACTTCTTTCAAGGGTAAAGATTCTTTCTTCTGTGCACTGAATTCTACATAAAATTCGCTCCTCGAGAATCTGGAGGGGTTTCATGCCGTATTTTCATAAATTTTTTAATAAAATAACGTTACAAGCAAATTCAAATATATTAGAATTTTTTGAAATGGTGCACTGCACGGGCAAGAAAATAGGCTCGTGTTTTTTTTTCCGTGTAATATTTTTTATTTGTTTAATGTTTAATTCTCATGAGAATTCTTTTTATACGTGTAATTACTCGTGAATAAAATGGGCTCCAAACAGGCTCCACGTAAGTCTCTATGTATAATTATTTATGTGAATATGAATTCAAAATGTGTTCCAATATTATTTTAGCATTCTTATTCTATTCTCATCTAGAAAAATGAAATGGAGATAAGCTATTACAGAGTCAAAGAATTTTAGGTGAGAAGAATAGTGATTTGTGTAAACAAGTGTCGAAATTTAAAAAACGATAAGCCAAAAATAATTCAACAAATATTTGTAATAATCAGAGGTAAGAGAAGTTAATATTTGAAGAATCGTCGAAAGACTTGTCATAAAATTGTGTTAACCTCCTTTGTGCAACTGCTAACTACTCAAAGATACAAGGATCGTTTGACATTTTTAAGAAGTCAAAATGTTACTTTTGAAATTAAGAAATTAATTTTGAAAACATTTGAATAAACCCCTGTTTAATGCACAATTTTTGCTATTTGTAGACAATTTCTGAATGTTGAAACAATAACCATATTGACAAAAACTGTGCAATCTTTGACAATTCAGGGATACATAATCTCCATTCTACCCCTCATTCAAAATCTAATTGAGCACTTTCCCAAATTTTATTTTATTATTATTTATTTTTTTATACCCAGGTGTCCACCTTCAACGACTAATCCTGGGGTCTGCGATCCGACCCATCATCACACAAACCAGATACACCGCGGGATGTGCCCCAAACTAGCCAGGGTCCAAGAGCCTCCCCAACTGAACTGCCAAAGTGCCGAACGAATCAAACACATGTTGTATCTTACCTTCCAGGATAAATCCTGCCTTCCAAAAGAGAGCCTTCCAAGAGCTCCCATGAATCGAATCCGCGACCTCTGATATGTCAGCATTGAAGAGCCTCATTCTTTGCCAGTTGAAATGTGCCCCGGGAGCGAGCACTTTCCCAAATTGAAAATAGGGCAGAAGGGCAAAGTTGTTATTGCAATCTTTTCTTCGACCAAAAGACCAAAGTGATAGTTAAAGGGCCCATGTGATTTGACACAAATGCATTATTGATAGCAAAAAGTGTGCATCAAACGGGTTGTAATTTTCTTGAAGAACTCAACTTTAAAAAAGAGCCGACATAAATTAACTTATTCTACGAAAAGCTAAAGTAAAAATCCTGCCAAACAATCCCGTCACACCACTTTTTGTGGTAGTGTGAACAACAAGAAAAGTAACATGTAAAACAATATGGTCGAGTATAAACATATACAAAAACTCTAAATTTCAGAAACATATTCATCAAGGATTTTGCTAAAGTGCCATCCCCTTTGACATAGGGGATGAAACTAACCAAATGGTGCCCCCCCAATAGTGCTTTTCTGTCAGCTAGGGTGTCAAAGAGGTGGGCACCCTAGCATGATCCATTCATCAAAGCCTGCAACAGTTCATTCATTAATTGAAGTTCGACATCCACTCCATAGAACAGATAGCCCAAAAATACAGTTGGACAATTTTCCTGCAGAATATATAACATCATAGAATACACCCAGAATGACAGGAGGAAATCCAAACGTTTGCTTAAACATTGCGTATTGGTTTATTTATGAGCTATTCGTATATAAAATCGAACTTGCTAACAGTACACGATTACTTGAATTGAAAGAGATACCAAACTTATCAAGAGTCAATCGAAACACAAATAAGGCGAACCACTGACATCAAGTTCGCGACTCCATCCCAATCAACTGCAACATATCACATTATAATTTTCCATCAATTTATTTCGGACCCAACGGGTGTGTTTATTACCCAACAAATGTGTCATCCAGAATCATCTCTGAGGGGGGTCAATAGTCCGAACATTTGCACCAGTCATCCCTTCAATTCGATCTTTCGTGATCTCCACAAAATGACCCACCATTTGATAAAACTGATTCAATCCTGACAGTGGGAGAATGATGGAGGAGCGATCTGAACCTGCGACCTGCAATTCAGTGACATTTTAAAAACACGCAAATAGACAATAAAATACCTAAACATGGAAAAATTATGCAAGCCAATCCCAGTTGTCTATCAATGCAGACCACTGAGCAATACCTCTGATATTCTCAAGAAATGGCCTCTGTTGTTGCTCCCAAGGTCGAAGAAGAATCTCTTTTGATCAGCCCGTATCACTTTGGAGACTCCCATGTTATTGATTTCCTCGGGTGGTGGCAAATCAGCAGACCGATCCACATTCAAGTCAGTTGCTACGGAAGGTTGAGAACTGTGACTGGATATAAAGCCAACCCCAACATCATCCGAGAGTCCAACAAGCTGTTCTGAAGGTTCCGAGTTTTGCTGATGTATTCACACACAAAGAAAAGGTTTGGTTTTTTAGGCACCTCGAGAATAAGTAGAGCTAGAAAAACCAAATATTAATGGATGAAAAGGTACCCGATTGGGCAGAACGAAAAGCCTTGATGCTTCATTTATTTCTGCCAAAATATTCCTAAATGCAGCCCATCCGTCATCTCGGGTACCTCCTGCCGGGACAATGATTGTACTACGGTTTCTGCTAACAGATGCCTCAGACACCTGCATGTAGAGTCTATTAGATAAAATAGAGCTTTTGCTATGCCTCAGTCAAACTTACAGTTAAAATCAAAATCATAGATTCAGAACTTTATAAGATGCATATTTTCTGGCCTGTGTGATTGGTGATTTGGGCCATTCAAATACAGTCATTAGTGGGGAACTCGTTAGCTCGATAATATATACATACATTAACATGCATAAAAAAATATCTACTCAACTCCCATTGGTTATAGCACTTGCAGGACTTGATATCACAGACAACTTAGATGAAAACAAAGAAATACTTGTTTAGTCAAATTGAACAGAGGCACCGATTCACCAATTTGTAGGCTAAAAACCATCACCAGCTAGCAACAATTACATATCAAGGCCAGAAAAACAATTACAAAAGAATCTGAAATGGTATTACAGGTAGTTAGGGATATGAAGCATGGACAGTGTATAACTCCCTTGTCCTTAATGAAATGCTTTGATAGACGTGAATAACCAAATTCCCCTCCTTGCCGGACACTCTTGAGTACAAAAAATACAGCACAAATATGCACAAATAAATTAGGATAAGTTGAAATAAGACAGAAAGAAGTAAAACATTTCATCATTTCAAGTACAACTGTATGAATTCATTAAAAAAATAGAAAAAAAAAATTGACATTTCTTGGATAAGTACCACATTTCCAAACAATTTATTATTAATGACTAAATGAAAAAAGCATCATCTAATTTTAAAATGATAAATCAACTAATTAATTTGAGGTTTATGAATCTTTAAACATGTCTCCCCTTTCTGCTACTCTTTTGTTTCATTAATGAGAAAATGAAATCTATCATTTGCATATTAGCGTAAAAATGCAGAAACTAATTCTTCTATCTATTATGCTCAAGATATTATATAGATATAAATAAAATAAAATAATTACTTTCATTAGAATTTTCATTTTATGCTGATTGTGAGCATCATAACTTTAATATCATACTTCAAATTGAATATTTACTTCTGCATGTCGTATTCCCATCAGATTGTACCTTGAGAATTTTAATAATTAGTAGTACTCATATCTTCTCTTATATTAACCCGTAGCAATATCCATGCTTTCTAATTAAAAGGAAAAAACAAAGAAACCTATTGCACAAGAGAACTTTTAAGATTGATTAGGGGAGAGGACCGAAAACCTCTCATGGAATGAAGAATGAAACAAGAAAAACAAGGTGAACTAAGGAAAATAACATTGACGAATAGGACTATGTGCAGGCGGAGACGAGGGAACAAAATACTAATATTCAAAGCATGGAAAATGTGCATTGGAGGGTAAATTCTACCGCCAGAATCAATATAGAATTCAACAACTTTACTAAATAGTGGACAAATAAGAATGTGTAGAGCATCTCTTAAAGAGAAACTGGACGATGGAACAATTTTGACACTCGAAGATTTTACAGCACTTGAAGTAAAAGCAAAAACGTGATGTAAGCATTAAACACCTAAGATGGTGTTAAATTCTACCGGATGGAGTGATTTATGGAGACCTTTTCAGAATTGTTCGAGGAAATTGAATATCATGTAATGCTCTAGAATAATATTGTCTTTTCAGAAAATGATCAGAAAGAAACCGGGCAGGAAAAGATGTATTACTTGTGTTATGAAATAATAACTTATAAGCTTATCAGAGATGCATACAAGTTGCTAGTAAAAATTCTGTGCTGAAGCTAGAAACAGGTGATGCAAGGAAAAAAAAAAAAAGAAACCGTTGTTAGTATCAACAAATTGAATTTTTCGCGTTAGATACTGCAGTGGAGTAACATATTGAAAATGGCCATTGACAGCTGCAACTGAAGAAAACAGTACATAGTACCCAACACCAAATAAAGTCAACTCTCTCGAAAATGCAACTAACGGAAAATCTAGATCATATTCAATAACCAATAGCAAAGAGATACCAAAAAACCTTCTAGCGCCCCGATAGGCCTGGGCATTTTAACCACCCGACCCAAACCGACTTGGGTCAGTTTCTGCAAGCTTTTCAGCTTGGGTCCGGAAGTTTTAGGGGTAAATTAGGTGGGTCAGTTCGGGTTCTACCATCAACCCGGAATGACGCAAACCGAACCGACCCGACCCGACCCGACCCGACCTGCAATGAGCAAACTCGAGATTTGCCATCGAGCAAACTTGATAGCATTCTCGACTTTTGCATAGCAAACTCTAGGTTTCCCAAAAATCTCGAGTTTGCTCTGGACAAAACAAATCGAATTTGTTAGACAAATTTCGAATTTGCTATGCAAAAGTCAAGTATGCTGGACAAATTGTGGAAATCTCAAGTTTCCTTGACTACCTAACTTCAAACACACATAATTTTGATCTACAACTCTCAATTGCACTCCCCCTTTTTTTTGAACTCTAAATTAAATTATCTTCCCAATGGTATATTATTTGTTCAAACCGATAGAAGGATTGGATCAGTTTGGTTTGAAATTTAACCAGATCCAGTTGGTCGGTTTTGGTTTCTGGTTGGGCCCCACACCGGCCTCCTATAGTACCCATGTTAATACAGATTATCGAGATAGGCTATAACCTGTGAAAACTCCTAAATTAACACAAATAGCAATCGATTGTGTAAGATAAAATTAGGCAAGGATGGGCGCATGCAAATACAAGAGCATGAATAAATTCGACAGTAAATGGGAAAAGGAAGAAATTAACCTTGAGAAAGCGTCCCCTTCTATTCTCACCAACGTCAAAATAAAATACCTGCAAATACATACCGCAGAAAAAAATAAAGAAGAAATTAAATTAGGGGACCAATACAGTGTGTGGGGTGTATAGGTGCCTTAGTGTCGAGCTGGAGTTCTTTGCTAAAAACTTCCGGGTCATCGGAATTGGCATAGTAATTGAAGAGATCAAGGAACCAGGATATGCCGTTGGAGGGGACTATGATGGTGGACCTGGTGGCTGAAGTCTTCTCGGAGATCTTAAGGTATCGTCCACGTGGATTCTCCTTCAGGTCGAAGTAGAAAAGCTTGTGTTCCACCTGCAAAGTTTTGCACAGCAGCTCCACATCATTCCCTCCGCCACCGCCGCCCGAATTCCCTTCCATCAATCAATCAAAGAGCTCTCACTTCTCTTTGCGTTTCCTTTCCGGTACTCCACCAATTCCCGACTTCACCGAACCGAACAAACCGATTTCGAGTGGAGTGTCAAAATATTAATCTCTTCTGCTACTCATGAAAGAAATTGGTAATTAAATCTATAATTGATTCAAGAAGAATTGGATGCAAGGATAGTGGTAAAAGCTACTAATTAGGGCTTGAGATGGGAGAGCAAGCGGTTGAGCGAGAGAGCGACCGTTTTGTTAGAATTTCATCTTCAATTATTCGTTGATGACTGCGACTTAAATTTTTTTTTTTTTAAAGTATATTTTCATTTATTGAGTGCGTAATTTATTTCCAATTAAAAATAATATTAAAGGATTGTTTGGTGGAGATTAAAATTAAATTTTTAGTGGATTGTGATATAATTTTTTGAAATGTGTGGTTGAAAAAATATGGACCCATAAAAAATATGATTAATATTGATTGTTTGATTTTGACTTAAATTAAAATTAGATTTTATTCCGACCGAAACATGCCCTAAACGTTCTCAGATGTGTAACAATTCCTTTTTTACTACTCTCCTAACACACTTCTTCCCCCTTAGATTTCGCCCCTGTTTGGCCCTAATTATCCTGAAAATTTATTTTTTCCCTCTTATTTTTAATTATACAATCTTTCATAAAATAATATTACACGTAAATCAAACAAATTCATTTTTTTCAACCACGCATTTTTCAAAAAAATACAATTCCAAAAATTATAATTGCCACGCAATGTGGCCAAACGTGTCTTTTTAGTCTCTGTTTTCTAAAATTAATTTTTTTCTAAACGTATTTTCACTAACTTTTCCATATTTTAACTACATATCTCCAAAAAATCAATTTTCACAAAATGTATTCTAAAAAATCTTCTACCAAATATTGGGGGCTTAATCTTTTGCCCTGTTATACATGTTTCGTCCCAAGTGACGAGAATTAAAAAAAAGGCAAGAGAAAGATACAAATAAAGTAAATGACGATGTACAATGAAAAATTTGAAAATGTGGGACGAAAGTTAGGGGGATGGGAGCCAGGGGAGAGATAGAGTGGCATTGAGAAAAAAAATTACGAGAACGGGTTTTCAAACTATCGACAACAATCATAGTCAAATTTAGAAAAAGTTATCAAGTACGCATAGCAATTGACTTTTTTTAAAAAAAAAAAGTACTTGAAAGGGAATGATTAGCCAAAATCATGATATTAAAAATCTGATTATCATAAATCAGATCATGAAGGTTTTTTTTTTTTTCAAATCGAATAATAAAAAAAACTCATTTCTCTATCTCTAACTGTTTATTTCTCTCTTTAACTACTTCTCTCTACTTAATCTCTTCAAAAACCAACGCACGATTCTTTTTCTCTCTACTAGTAAGACGCACGTGCAATGCACGTACCATAATATAGTTGACTATATGATAGCATAAATATAAAAAAAAAATTATTTATCTTAAGCATCATTTACATTAAACTTAAAACACTTGAA
>CAIGRN010009613.1:0-20464 GCA_903798345.1 Fraxinus anomala | reverse complement strand
AGTAACTCACTTGGAACCATAAACTAGTGAAGAATTTGATTTATTGAAAATTCTCAAACACTTATAACACATAGGAAAGTTAGGAAACTTTGGTGTTGCTTATATAGTGTAAGTTGGGAATTTGGTTTGAGCTCCAAGAGGTACCTATAGTTTTTGGAAGGGGGGAGACATATATCTTATTGGATACGGTCCAAACCCCACAAGCGCGCGCCGTCGTCTGTCTGATCGGCTCGACACGGTAAGGCACGTGCCCGAGCCCAATCTGGTTCGTGTGCGGGTGCGTCCTTGTACTATATTATCTTTTTGGATGAAATTTATTTAATTTTGGATCAATTTGTAATTAATCAAATTTTTTGGTACTTAATGAAATTATTATTTTAATTAGCTTATTTTCGAGTAATTTTTTGTCTGGATGGTTGTTAATTGACTAAATAGTTGATTGTTTATGTTCTAAAAAGTCGACTGTTAAGAGACTGTTAACCGAACATTGCTGTCTGTTCGGGTTTTGGGGGGCTGTCTGAACAGTGACGACTGTTCTGAAATGTCTTGAAGGATTATTCGAATGGTCACGAACAAATCTATAAATAGCATACCCTGCTGCCAGAAAAAAACACATCGTTTTCATTGCAATCATTATCTACTTTGAATCTCACTCCCCTCTCTCATTCTGATATTGTTCTCAAAGTGAAAAATATTTCGTTGAGTTCGTTGAAATTCCTGCAGATTGATGTGCTACTTCCGTAGGAGACGAAATTTGTCATATCCTGAGAAATGATTACTGAATACCTTTAGCACTTTTGAAGGCAGCAAATTCGTTTTAATGAAACATCGTGAACTCGGTGTGCTCGAATTAATACTGTGATTTTGTTGATCAAACTGGTTACACTGTCCAATTACTTCAAAGTAATTCTATCGTAATATTCGAAGAAGACTTTTATATTCCAAAATAACAGAAATGCACAAGAAATTAAGGTGAAGAAGTAGATGTTAGTTTCCAATTTAGAGAAAATGGTTTCGCGGTGAAATTGAAGAAGAAAGAAGTGGGTGAAACTGAAGGAAATTGGGTGAATATTTTATTATTAATTAAAGGATAATTTCGTCATATGGTCAATTAAAATATCTAGAGTTTTTTTCTTTTTTATTAATGTTGGTCAAAGTCATATCTCCAAACATTTTATCCAACCCGGCTATTTGGCCAAATTCCCCAATAATTTATAAGATTTATGTTTATAGCGGAGCTTCAGTTTACCTAAAAAATTAAAAAACTTCAACTTAATTTGACTTGATATTTTTGTTTAGAGTATGATTAACAGCACAGACAAGTAAACAAGGTTTCCTACGTTGGAAATATTATTTTAACTAAACCTTATCCAAATTCATAAAATTTAATTTGTTACAACGACTAGGGGGCCGCGCACTCTCCATTTTTCTTCCTCTTGGAAAAAGCTCCATTTAGTTAACATCTAAACAACTCTTTTCTCCCCTGATCACCACAAATAGAGATTAAATAAAATGAAAAGCAACACATCAAAATTAAAAAACACGGTAAAATATGTCAATCATGATACACGTACAATAATTGTTGACAAAATTTGTTGATGGTCAAGATTTGACATCATCGCATTCATTCATTTCAAAAAATTTCAAAAACTATTTTTTAAATCAACTGTTCAGATTTTACAATGTCAAACATTGTCAACAAATTTTGTCAACTATTATTGTACAAGTAGATTAATTCAAAATAAGTAGGGTGGTTGTTTTGAGCATAAGGTTAATGATGCTTTACTTTGTATATATTTAGGCTAACGAGACACTCACAAATGGAGCTGAGTCGGCAAAACCTTTGTATACCATTTCAAAAACTATGTTAGAGAAGAAATTGAAAATTCACTAGTTAACGGTTTACAGTGCTTGTTTGAAAACGTACTTTAACCTTTTTGTAAAACATCATATTTTCCCATAATCGAACTGCAATTCAACAGTCATAACTGATAAACATGATTTATCACTTATTCAGACAGTTAAAAGTAGGTGTTTGTGATTGCTTTTAATGAATAAATACTTCATTTTGTATTTTTATTGATTATTTTAGGAGAAATTTTGGTATTGGAAATGAAAATGGACGTGTTTTTTTATGAAAATGATAGAAGTTGGATGAATTCTGAAATTTGGGGATCAAATTGTCATGTTTGACAGTTGAAGGACCTCCCATTGCAATATTGAAGGACTTGGACTGAACAAGAAATTGAAGGACCAAATTGAGAGGAAATGAAAAAAATATTGATAATTGCGATCACAAAAATCGTTTACTATACAATCACACGAGTTTAAAGGGTGTGATCTCATGGCTTTTCAAACGGCCAAAATTTTGCTCTCCTAATTTGAATCAATTGTTGATTGTACACTATTTTAGGGGATCAACATATCATATTCATTGATTCCCAAGATTTGTTGCTCTAATTTGGGATTCGAATGCCGAACGCCAAAGATTTGTCAAGGGATCTACTATTGTCAAGGAAGAGATTGAAGATCTGTTGGGATACGTGCTGAAGATCCATTAATTCTTGTTTTATTTCGTTGTAATTGAATCTTCGGTGATGTTCTCAATCTTTTATTTGCTTCATTATGCAATTATGAGCAACTAATTTCTTAAATGTTAGGAATTAGGATGAACGATATAGCTTAATTTTAATATTTACTTAATTCAAAAGACGCCATGCAACCTTGATTATAAGTTAACTGCTTAATGTGTGCTTAATTATATTCAATTGCTTGATCATCAATTGATGAATTTTAGGAAATATATTGAGACTGAGAAGTGATATATTTGAATAACTAGTGCGATAATTGATATAGATTTTGAGAAGAGATCCAAAGATACTCTTATAAGTTATACAATCTTGATTAAGTTTTGCGAATTAATACTTTTCTATGTATAAATTTATGCAGAGATATAGAAAATCCGAGAATGTGATTAGGTCTATATTTACTCGAGAGATTGTTATCTAAAATTGAATAATTTTATTGTTAACACACATGAAAAGAGGTTGAATAATGCTGGATTAAGAGGATATTAATTGACCTACGTGAAATAGAAATTCCTTACTATCTAATTCCTTATCTTCCAAAAAGTTGCACAAGTCGATTAAATTAGATAAATTTTGTATAACTTTACTTTTAACCTAAATTCTTGATTTGTTAATTGGTTACCACGTCAATATATTTTGAAGCTAGTTCTAGAATATAAAAAAAATTTGATAATAGGTAAATAGTCTTTGTGGACAATATTTATTTGAAATACATTTTATTACTTGTTGTGATTCGTAACTTGTGGTGTAAGCGAGCAATAACATAATAACAATTCTAGCAAAGAGCATATGCCAGATATAATAAGAAATCACCATATAAGATACAGTTGTGTTAACACACAACCTCAAATTTTAGTGCCCATGTAACTTTTACAGAAGGATGCATTCATCCGTGGAAAGTTGGGGCATGGTGAAAATAGAGCTGTTTAAATCACGAAGTGCCAGAAATTAGGTAGGCAATGAAGGATGGCAAAGGGTATGTAGTCGGCAGAAGCCTTTTTAATGCAATTAGACGTAGAAGTGATAATTTGCCAGAGATAATGCACACCAAAGGAGAGATCCCAAAAAAGAGTGGAAGTTTCATGCACGATCCAACCCTTTAGATTTAGAAACCAAATTTTACTGCAATATTGTGAACTTACTATTCTCAATAAATTTGAACTCTCCCTTATTTTTCTATCATTCTCCAAAAAAAAAAAAAAATTTCTTTTTAAAATTCATTTTCAACCATATATTCTCACAATAAAATATTTTACAGATAAACTCATTATTTTTTCTTACGTTTTAAATACACATTCTCCAAAAAATCATTATTCTAAAACTCATTTTTTCAAAAAAAAAAAAAAAATCTTTTTAATAAATATCAAACAGGGTTTGAATTTCTTTCGATCACATAAGGGAAAAGAAAGATGGGTTAATTTGTTTGCATAGTGGTTGTGACACGAAAATTTACAAGTGCTGAGATGATAATATATGTATATATGTCATTTTTTCTTAACCAACTGTCAAAGAAAATTTGACAAGTGTTTTTCTATAAAAAATCTTGTCAAACTGCCATGTACAGAACTATTTTTTTCTAAAATTTATTTTCAATCACACATTGTCACAATAGAATAATTTGCATAGAAGTCCAAATTTTTTCTTACTTTTTAACTACACATTCTTAAAAAAAAAACATTATTCTAAAACTCATTTTTCTCTAAAAAAAAAAAAAAAACTATTTTTAATGCACATCAAACGTGGCTTGAATTTCTTTTTATCACATAAGGGAAATAAAGTTGGGTTAATCTGTTCGTACAAGGGCTATCGACAAGAAAATTTACAGGTGCTGAGATGACAACACATGTATGATTTGTTTTTTACCAACTGTCAATGAAAATCTGTCAAATGTTTTTCTGTAAAAAAAATTCTATCAAATTGCCTTGTACGCATAGCAGAACTCAAGAAAGTTTATTGAACCCATGTTTGTCTCACATTCTTCAAAAAAGTTTTTTTTTAATTCATTTTTAACCACGTATTCCCACAAAAAATAATTTGTACATAAACCCAAAAATTTTCTAACTTTTTAACTACACATTATTAAAAAAAATTATTATTCCAAAACTCATTTTTCAAAAATAAANCTTCAAAAAAGTTTTTTTTTAATTCATTTTTAACCACGTATTCCCACAAAAAATAATTTGTACATAAACCCAAAAATTTTCTAACTTTTTAACTACACATTATTAAAAAAAATTATTATTCCAAAACTCATTTTTCAAAAATAAAAAATAAAAAAAAAAAAAAAAACTCTTTTAACGGGCATCAAACATGGCTTGAATTTCTTTTGACGACATAAGGGA
The DNA here is from genome assembly GCA_903798345.1 of Fraxinus anomala. Classification (NCBI taxonomy): domain Eukaryota; kingdom Viridiplantae; phylum Streptophyta; class Magnoliopsida; order Lamiales; family Oleaceae; genus Fraxinus; species Fraxinus anomala. The sequence continues at coordinate 15,534 of CAIGRN010009613.1, read as the reverse complement.
AAGAAAGTTGGTTTAATCTGTTTGTATAAGGGCTTTTGAGACAACACTTGTGTGGTTGTCATTTTTTTGACCAACTGTCAATGAAAATCTGTCAAATATATTTTTTTTGTAAAAAATCCTATCAAACTGCATTGTACACGTAACGGAACTCAAGATAGTTTATTTAGAAGGCACAAGGGAAAAGTACATAACTACATTACATTAAGCATACGATTTCATATTTACCAAATTTATGAAAAAGTTTCACAAATAAGGTGTTAAATCATTATAAATATAATTTAAATATATATTACAATTTAAATACGGAACATATTAAACATAAATTGATGATTCTACTCTGTCGATAGCAAGTTTCTACTGATTGAGTCACGATGCCATCATTGAATTTTGAGATTCATCCGATTAGAGATGAAAAAAATATTCTTGACAGATCAATTTGTTGAGTCCGAACCTCCATATTTCAAAATCAAGCGATTTCCCTTGCATTTCACCTAATTTTAGATCACATAAATCTGTAGAATTTATGTGGATCTTATATTTTGAATTCATCTTATAACTTAAAAAGTCATAAGTTTTTAATTGGAGCCTATATTTTATAAAATGTTTGCTTGAATGTGACACACTAGATGTGTTTTCCGTGCTCTTTATTATCAGATCTGTGTTAACAGACCAAGTATGCGTTAACTGTTATTATTTGTGATCAAGTATATGTTAAATGTGACTATCTGTGATCGGATATGTGTTAACTGTGATTGTTTGACAACGGGTCTATGTTAATATGAGTATTTTAACAAGTGTTTATATTTCATAAAATGTCTGTATGAGTGTGACCTATTATATGTGTTTTATGTGTTATTTATGATCATGTATGTGTTAATAGTGATTGTTTGTGACCAGTTTCGTGTTAACTGTTACCGTTTATGACGAGATCTGTGTTATCCGTGACTATCCGTCAATGCTTGTTACCTGGTCATTGTTAACTGTGACTGTATGTAACTTATAATGCTTTCAATGTGACATGTTCTTTTATAACAATGACTTGTTATCATAAATACATAATCAATATGTTCCCCTATACATGACTATAGTAAGAAATTATCTCAGAATTTACAAATGATAAGTCACACTTTCAAATTATCAAAATCAGGTTACAAATTACCAAAATCAAGCCACAAACCCATTCGCATTATAACCAACATACTCATACACTACATTTGACATTGCAAATCGTTTAATTAGTGATAAATTACAATTAATTGGTCACAATCAAGCTTCATTTCATCCCACTTTATCCCACCTCACCGTACCCCACTTCACCGCCATTGGCACCACTTTAAATCCTTAACCATCACCGCCACTAACCAAAATACTCCAAAATCAGAGGCGCTCACAGTCAACACACCATCACCACCACAAATCCACACCCCATATTCGCCATCTTCACATCAAATCCACATTCATCACTACCCGCTCCACCTTAAACCTACAACCACCACCATTGTCACTGTTAATGGAGGCCCAAATTAACACAAACGAGATCACCACCACTGGTTTAATCTATTTCAGTCGTGATAGCACCAAATAGGTGAGTGAGATCTAGTTCAACAGGCGAATTTCACTTTGGGAGTCGCAACTAGAAAATTTTGGTTTTCGTACTGGTTGTTGTTCAGTTCCGACGACACTCAATCTTCGTTGTCTACCGCTACATGTATACAAATCTTAAATTTTGTGATGGTCGGAGTTAATAGTGGTTGGAGTTGTCATTGGCCGGATTAGGAGTTGTGAGAGATAGAGAGAGAGAGAGAGAGAGAGATTATATATGCACATATTTGTGTTTATATATGTATAGAGAAAGAGAGAGTTGTTTTCATATTTAGAGGGTGTTTGGTAGGGATTATAATTAGATTTTTAGTGGATTGTGATAGAAGTTTTTAAATGTGTGGTTGAAAAGATGTGAGACCCATTAATATTGATTATTTGATTTAGATTTAGATTAAAATCAGATTTTAATCCGACCCAAACATGTCTTTAGAGAGAGAGAGAGAATCACGTTTTAAAAGGTATAGAGAGAATATAAGACACCTTTAATGATTTAGGGTGGACGTGGTGTGTATGGTGGAGTAGGGTGATAACCATACATATTAATGAGAGAGAAAAGAACTGGTGGGATGAATTTTAATGGGGTCTATATATTTTTATATTTAAAAAGAATTATAATCTGATTATTGAAATAGATAAAGGCAACTTATAAAAATACCCATAAAATTAGGAGTATTTTGAAAAATCATATGAAAAGTATTTTAGAAATAAAAAATATTGTCAATTTTTTTATTAAAAACTGACAATGTCACTTTTGAAAGTCAAGTATCATTTTTTCTTTATTAAAAATGACATACAATATCACTTTTATTAAAAAGTGATGTTTGTTACTCAAAAAATGACAAAAAATTTAAGAAAGTGATAGAAAAAAGTGACAAATACTATAAAAAATGACAAAAATTCAAAAGGTGGCAAAACAATAATCAAAATCTTGAAATCAGTTTAATAAAGTAACAAAACACCAATTGAAACCTTGAAATCAATTCAATAAAGTTACAGAAATTCAAAAAAAAAAAAAAGATCCCCGATTCTACTAAAAGCTTATGCACAACATAAAATGTTGGTCAAAGGAAAGGACCTCGTAAAGGGAATGGGCGAGAGTTTTTGTATCATCAGACCACTGACTTGAGATGCACTTGTGAAGCTTTACACTGATGTCGAAGAAGTGGAAAAAACAGACTCCACACTACAAAAGATTGCTAAGAAGAAAAGGGGCAAACCAATCTTCAATTCGTATATGGCAGTTATGGACTAATATGCTAAGAGAGGTGACATCTATAGTGCTGATAAAATGTTCATTACATATAATCACATTCCACAAAACCCATCAAATATCAACCCTAAAAACATGTTTTCCCGCAGCCTTTTCCTGTACGTAGGTTCTTCCTCACAACACCAAAACAGGAAGACAATGATAGAGAACAAGATTGCAATCTATTTTTGCATCCATTGAGTATAATGAAATCTCCAATTTCAATATGCATTATCTACGAAGTACGATAAAAAATACGTAAAATTCTTAAAAACTTTCGTTGCAAACAATCTTTTCAAACCATATTACTTCATCTTTTAATTATAATGATTCTATGTTTAAGAGCATACCTACGTGCAAGTTGCAACTAAAATAAAGATTCAAGTGTCTATCAAAGATTACCTACAATAAATTGAAAATCATAATTATATAAACCCATTATTAACACAATCAAATTAATTCATTTGGAAAACAAACTATGAGGGTGTTTAGTGTAGATTAAAATCAAATTTTAAGTGGATTGTGATAGAAGTTTTTGAAATGTGTAGTTAAAAAAATGTGGGACACATAAAAGATGTGGTTGATATCGATTGTTTGACTTTGATTTAGATTAAAATTTGGCCCAAACAGGCCCTACCACTAGGGACACCAATTACTAAACCCCATAATAATAGTTTATTCTTCTCTTTTTCAAACCATTTTTCATTTATACGTTCATTTTCTTAATCGAAAAGACCCAAAAAATATCATTTTACTTCAAAAATTATTAAATATTTTCCAGTATAACCAAATAAACTAGCATAGAATCTCATTCATAAGGAAAACAAAAACTGCATTCACTCACATTTAAATAAATAAACATAAAACAAATAAAATCAAAACGAGAAAAAATACGTTTTTGAACTTGAAATTGACCAGAATTTGGTGCTGATCTTGGGGATGATGACTTAGGTGTAAGTACTAACGAGGATTTTGGGGGCACAGTTGAAGTTTTACTTTTCTTCTGAGATAGCGTAGTTTTGGGGAAGATGATTTAGAATGTGCAGGTGATTAAGTGGGGAGGATTTGAGCGTATTAATTACGGGAGTAAAAGTTGTAATTAGAATAGGTGATTATTGGTACTTGAATCTTAAAGAACAGGGTTGAAGGTAATTTTCCAAGACACAAGGTACAGAGATTTGGGCTCTTGTGCCCAGCCCAAAAGAATATAGAACCATAATCTTACACGTGCGAAGCCCACGTTTATTATTCTCTCTCACTTTCTACACGCATAGAACATAAAGCACTGAAATCCAGAGAGAGAGCAGGAGAAACGAAAACCCTAGATAGCACGTCGTCGTTTGGGTGTTAACATCACGAAATGGAGGCGGAGGACGAGGCCACTGGACAGATGATCGAAGAGGAGGAGATATACGTTAATGGCGGTGGAGATGACGACGATTCGAAACGTCACAGGCCAATCATAAGTGGCGAGCAACTGGACATCGAGGCGTACGCGGCGCTGTACACCGGACGCACGAAGATCAGTCGGCTTCTTTTCATCGCAGAGAAATGCGGCAACGCTTCGATGCAGTTGGATGCCCTGAGGATGGCTTACGACGAGATTAAGAAGGGGGAGAACACGCAGCTGTTCAGAGAGGTTGTGGCGAAGATTGATGGGCGTTTGGGTCCCAATTATGGGCTGGATAATGCTTGGGCTGATGCTGTGGACAGGCGGGCTGAGTTGAGGAAGGAGAGGCTCGAGAACGAGCTCAATGCTTACAGGGTATAGTGATTACTACCTGCCTACATTAGCACCTTTGCAGAAATATCTTTTTATCTTATTTTATGGAGCTGCTTTGAGTGATATTCGTTCTACTGTTCTATCCATATTCACGTCTATCAAATCTGTGTAAACACACTTAGGTATTTGGTTTTTTGTTTGCAATTACAGAGTGCAATTGGGATGCGTATATGATTTAACTTGGTGTCTATTGTTTGTGGTAGATGGGGTTAGAGCCGCATTATGTTTTTTTATGTATGAGATTGCATTTTTTTTTTTTTTTGGTCACTTTTCAAAGTGAGCATTATGTGATATTTATTATTTTCAAAGTCTTCTCCTTTGTCCTTTTTCCATATTAGAGAGTTCGTCATAGCATATGCCAGTGTCATGTGGAAATGAAACATGTCCTGCTTTTATCTGATCATCTGATTCTCTTTGGGTTGATATAGTCAACATAGTTTTTCAATAGAATTGTTGGATCTCTGTGATATATGAAGTTTTTCAATAGAGTTGTTGGATTTCTGTGATGTATGAGTTGATAAGTTACTCCTATTGATAGTGGCTTTGTTGCTTTTCTGAAGGAGAAAAAGAAATTATAATGTTCTGTTGGAGAATTTTTTTTGTTGTATTCGAAACTTTGTTAACTGAGTTGGTCGTATTGTTAATTTGTTTAGTAGAATGAACCTTCACTTACCGTGACAGCTTGGTTTCTGTATATCGCTTTTTCATGTCGAAAAATGTGAGCATCTTTCAAATTTCTGTACACAGAACATGGCAAGTAGATATGAATACGTGGTCAAAATATATCGATTGGTCACGCATCAATTTCTTATTTGGCGTGATGATTTTACCTGTTGAAATAATGGTTATAGTTGTGTTTTGGCCCTGTCAATTATGTTGGAAGACGAACAGGATTTTTGACCTTTCTTCCGGCCTATTTATTTTCATGCAGACAAATTTGATCAAAGAGAGCATTCGAATGGGATTCAATGATTTTGGAGACTTTTACTTTGCACATGGTCAGCTTGGAGATGCTTTTAAGAATTACGTCCGAACGCGTGATTATTGCACGACATCAAAGCATATTGTTCATATGTGTCTGAATGCAATTTTAGTTAGCATAGAGATGGGTCAGTTCACTCATGTTACAAGCTATGTTAGTAAGGCTGAGCAAAGTCAAGATGCTGCCTTGGATCCCATTACAATTGCAAAATTACGTTGCGCTGCTGGATTGGCTCTCTTAGAAGGCAAGAAGTACAAGCTTGCAGCTCGGAAGGTTTGCCAATTGAATTTTCTTCTTTCAGCATGGTAGATGATGATTGTTTTTAGTTTACATGTACACAAAGTTACACTGCCACTTTATTTTGCTTTTTTCTGTCTAACAAAAACTTAAGTAGTATGCTAAAAGATGATATCCAAGCTTATAACTTGACAGTCTTATGTTAAAAGAGTCACAAATGAAAAATGTTAAATTGCTTGAGTGTTAATTGCTGCCTGTTATGAGTTTCATAGAAAGAAAAGATTATACTCCTTCATTTGTAGCACGGACACTTCAACTAGGGTAGCATATCACTCATTGGACACTTGATAATAGTTATTTTTCTTTCTTTATTAGAAATATTATATATTTTTAACTCTTTAGTTATTATCAACTAACAAATAGGTACTCATATTTAAAAGATTTCAACAAGAAAAATTAATAACTAGTATAAAATTAAATTTATACTATATAAATGAAGAATTTTAAATAATTTAATCAACGTGTCGACTGCGTGTCAATACTTTTTTGAAAAATCACGTGTCAGCGTGTCCTTTTCGGTGCATCATAGCTTCCTTCTATGTCATCCTTTAAATTTTTTTTTTTTTAAATTTATATTTTGTAGTATTGGGGGTGGAAAGTTTGGTTTTTTTTGTTGGGCAAAAATGAGCCACTGTTATCATGTGATAAGACTGCAAAATTGTAGCATAAGACCATGTAAGTGTGCAATTGATTATCCCTTCTTACCTGCACTCTCTTGAAAGAGAAAATCTCACCCATGAATTTTTTATTTTTTATTTTATCAGAATGCTATGTTCATATGTAGAACTGAAAATTATGTTTGTTCAATCAATATACTCTGATATCATTTAAGGGGAGAAAAAGTTTCATTTGGCTGCAAATGGTTTGAGATTCTTTCTAATTGCTTGTTTGCGTTTCATTATTATGAGATTATAAGAAGAGAAGTAATGGGTCCTACAAAGTATGTGGATAATAAGTAGGTAGTAGTTGTCAATGTTTTGTTAAAATTAATGTGACTGGGACTTTAAATTATAAGGAGATTATAATGAAACCGAACAAGCACTAAATCAGGAAAATATCAAACTTATTCCGTAGAGTGATTGTTTTCCAGTTACAAGATATACATAACCAATAGAAAAGATTAAGATGTGCTTTGGCTGATGCTCTAATAGTGCTTGTAAGACCATAATGCTACGTTGTTCACTAACTCTTTGCTTTCTAATATTAATGTCATGTCCTGGGAATTCTGGTTTTATTTTGAAAGGAATGCACTTTAATGATAATATTCCTATTTCTAATAATGTCTTCTCAAAATATCATGGCTCATTTGTGACGAGTGTCACCTGCTGCCATTTGACTGATTGTGATATGAAATTTTAGTTGCCTGTGATCTCACTTTTTGGATGAGACAGGGGAAGAAAACATTTAAAGAACTAAAATTTCTTGTAGTCCATGAAAATGAAGTCCCTTTAGTGTAACTTGAACACAGAAAAGTCTCTTTTCCTTCTGGCGAGATCTTGGAGTCAAAGACAAACGTGATGTTTTATATTTGATACCAAGAGAGAGAACCATATGCAGTTCTGCTTGGTGTACTCAAACTTAATACTCATCTCATTAAGACAATGCGTTTGGTTAGTTTGGGATGAAAATGATTTTTGTTGGCACCTTGTCTGGTTCTATTTTTGCCTGTAGTTCTTGCTGTGTACATAGAGAAGAATATTTATTTAAAAATGTTATGAGAAAGTAGTTTTTTCAGGAAACTATTGGTTGATAAGATAATATGAGTTCCATAGTTTTTAAGACTGGGGAATAGGCGAATAGCTCATGCTTTACACTTTGGGCACCTATATAGCTTAACCAGGTGAAGTGTTCCCCTAAAGAAGATTTTGATTTTAGAAATTCAGGTAATTGTATTTCTTTATGGATAATAAGTGGGTCCATGAAATGTGTGGATTACAAGGGGAAGTGTTTCCCTAAAGAAAATTTTGATTTTAGAAATTCAGGTAATTATTTTTTCTTCATGGATAAAGAAGTTCCAATGAAGTTTCTGGTTGAGGACAAACAGGATTTACTGCACCCTACTGGTGTATGATGGGTTTCTTGAGTACACAGGAACTTTTATGTCAAATTGGACTCATTAACTGCATAGATTGACTTGATTGAGTTGACAAAGTCTTAGCTAATATGTAGAAAGATATGCTTCTCATTTTATTTAATTGCCTTACATTTCCATGGGTATTTGCAGTTCCTGGAAACTGGCCCCGATCTGGGGAACAGCTACACAGAAGTGATTGCACCGCAAGATGTTGCGACGTATGGTGGTCTCTGTGCACTTGCAAGTTTTGACCGTGCAGAATTGAAGGTAAGTTACTGTGCTTCAATCCTTTTTTTAATGTTATTCTCAATTCTGATGATGCTATGAAATTTGCTAATTGCTATTGTATATATATTTTTCTTTCTCAGAGTAAAGTCATAGACAATATTAACTTCAGAAATTTCTTGGAGTTGGTACCTGAAATAAGGGAACTCATTAATGATTTCTACACCAGGTAACACAATCTTGTTACGTGAAAAAGAATCTACCCCCATTCCCCACACGCAATGGCGAAGTCACTGAGTATTTACTATCTTGGGCGTAACTATCTGATTGAGGAATGTATTTTTTGTTATTCTTCCCTGTTGGATTGATGAACCTCCTCCCTTCCCCCCCGTCCCAAAATAAAACGAGAGAGGGAAAAGGAAAAATAGAAAATAAGATCTATTTGATTCATTAGCAATGTATGCTTGTTAAATATTCCATTCTGCACGCCTGTTTGTATATTGTGAAATAAAAACCTCCTTTAAATGGCAGGATTCGTATTTCGTTGGTATCAAGAGTTCCTTTTTTTTTCTGTCTGATGTTTACTTTATGATTGTTTTGCAGTCATTATGCTTCCTGTCTGGAATATCTAGGAAATCTTAAAGCAAATTTGTTGCTTGACATCCATTTGCATGACCATGTGGAGACCTTGTACGAACAAATCCGTAACAAAGCTCTCATCCAGTACACGCACCCATTTGTCTCTGTTGATCTGCACATGATGGCGAATGCTTTCAACACAAGTGTTGCCAGCTTGGAGAAAGAGCTTGAAGCTCTGATTACTAACAACCAAATACAGGTACTTTTGGGCTCAGTCTCTGTCTTCACTTGGTGTTCACTCTGGTCTGTTCTGGTCGAACTGTTAAAACTTTTAGGTGGTGGTTCAACATCATATGAAGTAGGCAGGGGTCATGAGTTTTAATTCTCGTGCCATGTACTTATGAAACTTGTGCATGTTCTAGGTGACATTTATGAAAATGAACGTGTGATAGACTAAAAAGAAATAAATGTTTTCCCTTAAGTGAGGTAAATATGTAGTTCTCTTAATATCCGGCAAAAAAATTTCATGATTATATGGCATTTTCTTCCAGGCTCGAATAGACTCGCATAACAAAATTCTTTATGCTCGACACGCGGATCAAAGGAACGCTACATTCCAGCGGGTCCTGCAGACTGGCAGTGAATTTGATCGGGAAGTAAGAGCCATGCTTCTGAGAGCAAATCTTATCAAACACGAGTTTAACCTCAAGGCATCACGGAAGCACTGAAATGTATATTTGAGGGCTGGCTTATATGAACGGTAGAGTTATGTTGATATCGGTTTAGGAGAGAGCCAATGTCAGGATGTTTCATGTATAATGTATTCTGAATAGAAGAAAGCAATGTGGCTTCTAAGCCCATGTTTCTTATATATCATGTGACTTTATTAATAATCATTATTTTTGTTACTATTAAAAATGATTTGAAGTAGGGTCTAACGCTTACAAGAATGCTATTAATCTCTAAAGTGACTATTTACTGCTATTTGTGTCATTTCGCTTATAATTACTCAAACCTCCTCCGTGAAAACTAAGTCAATTACCCCAAAAATAAGAAATTTTTGAATAATACTCTTAAAATTAATTATAACATTTAATCACGTATTTATGTTCAAAACCCCAAAGCACAATTCAAAACCAGAAAACTCCCAAACCATTGCAGCTAAGCTTCTCTACTCTAAAACTGTTTAGATGCTTCAAATGAAACACTCAGTTGATGGTCGTGAGTAAGATCAAGCCCGTTTCCCTCTTCCAAGTCTATGATGCTGAGTCGCTGACACCACTACCTCTTCGGCAAAAACGTCCAAGAAACTCATCGAGAAAGCCCCTCAGGTTCACTTTGCATGTGTGTACTTATTGTGTATATGTCTAGATATTATTTTGCGCCTTTTTCTCGTAAATGAAACATAAGAAGAAGATTTGCTTTTAAGCGTGTTAGTGTTATTGATTGATTGTATAAAATCTGGAGATATTGTTTTAATCAATTGCAACTACCAAATGATATATAGTGACATTTTATTGGGAATTTGCAGAGCTATCAGCTATAGATTGAACTGATTAATTTCTTGATGTCTTATTCTTACCAGATAAAGCCTTTTTGGATTTGAGTATAAATAAGTGTAGTTTACTATCTTGTGCTTTAAGATAGATTTTGAAGAGTTAGTTGTATCATTTCTTGTATATTGAGTTTCTATACAACTTATATGATAATTTTGTAGGAGTCTTTTTATTTTATTTGCATTTTAAGAATCATGTGTCAAGAACTCTTACAAAGGTTTGGGAATGTGGACTTGATTATCACTATATAATTGATATTTTTGATTTGGGAAGTTAACTCTACTCTTTATAGTTGAATTATTTTCCATTTTTGAAGGTGTCCTTTTCCTTTTGTTAAATGATCGAGTTATAGTTTATTGAGCAGAACAACTATAATATTGGTATGTAAGGACATCTCCAAAGGTAGCACCAAAATGCACCAAATTTTGGTATAAAGCTCTCCAATGTGACACCAAAGTTTGCACAATTTTGGTGAAAAATTGTACGAAGTCAAATTTACCCTTTTCTCCATTTGCCAACATAACTGATGGAGGGTATTTGTGTCATTTGTGTTATATATTTTTTAATACAATAAATTTTTATAATAATAATAATATGCATTTAAAAAATTTTAATAAATGTAAAAAATAATAATTGATTAATTAATTAATTAATTAAAATTGCACTTCAAAAATGCCTGAATCGATCATTTATAGAAAGAACATTTATTAAATTATGAGAATTAAATTGCAACACTATTTTGATATCATAATATAATAATATCCAAATTCGAAATATATTGCACTATTTTTTAATGGCATGATTTAATTTTTTTTTTAGTGTTTCTATTAATTGTACTACATTTTTATATTTATTAATGAATTTAATATTTTTGTTAATTTAACGTAATTATTTATTTAGTAATTTATGTATTTGTAAAATAAATATATAAATAAATTATCAAAAAAAAAATTTATTAAGAATAAAATAAGAAAGAAAAGAAAACGATTATACACTATTCATTTAGTGTAAGTTTTGGTGTAATAGTTGGAGATTATTTTTAATTTGGTACAAGATTTGGGGTAAAACTTATTTCAAATTTTGGTGCAGGGTTGGAGAAAGTCTAAGAATAAATTGCTCGATGACTTTCTTCCGTCCAGGATTGGTAGAATCGTAGAAGTTGAAAATGGATTTGGGATCAAAACATTAACACAAATAAAGAATATTTTTCATCAATCGAATCTAGTATCGCTAACCTTCAAGAGATTTTTTTTTTCACTTTGAAATTACCCCAACTTGGGTATTTATTACTATTAGTCAACGTTGAAAGTATGTTGCACGTTATTATGAAATGATTTATGAGTGTTGTAAAAGTAATATTTGTATATATGTGAATGTTAATTAATTTAAAATTAATGCAAGTAAATATATATGTGATAATGAATGTTAAATCATTTATTTATTTTTTAATTAAGTAAAATTGGATGTTAGTTAGCATATATGGACGTAATTAAAGAAAAGCATTATTGAATGTGGAATTTTAATTAACTTATAATTAAAATTAATTACACTGAAATGTATAAATGAATATGAATATTAATTAAATGAATGCGAATGTAATTAATTGAGAATTAATAATAGAAAAATCATACATTCATGAAAGCACAAAGGTAAAATGAATTCGTCAAATGTACATGTACATTGATGGTAACTAAATGGTTAAATAAATTAAATACATTTTGAAAAACGAAAAGTGAGGTATTAATGAAATAATTGAATTATAGTAGGGTTAGAATCGTCCAAAAAATTATTCTCACTTGATGTGATATTTAATATATTATAGAGTGAAAACTACACAAAATCGATGTTTTGAAGATTTAATTTCAGATATCAAGTTTTACTTTTAAAAAATCAGACATTTCATTTTTATACAAACCCTAATTATACAATATCTTCATTTCTCCATCTTTCTCTCCTCAGTCTCGACTCTCTCCTCTCTATCCTCTCCCTCTGGAGGCTCATCAACAAGTAGAAGACTACTCCGACGATCACTCAAACGACAGCTGCATAGATCGGGGCAACGACGCCTCGCAGCAGCAGCAGCACCGCGGGCACGTTCGTCGTGCAGCGCCGCGAACTACCATGTCGGCACCATCCTTCGCGTGGCAGTGTTACCACTGCTCTCCCTCTCCTGCCTCCCATTCTCATGTTTTGTTACGATTTTTGAGGTGTTGGTGGTGCATGGGGTGTTAGTGTATTGTGGTGGTGGTGGTGTGTTGTGGGTGGTGCGGTGTACGGTGGTGGTATGTTTTGAACGTGATGGTGGATATGTGGTGGGATTGGAGGCTGATTGGAGGTGTGATTTGGTAGCGTCGGGAAAGTTTGAAACAGTAGCTGGCGGAAAAGCAAAGAAACAGGCAATGGTGTTAGCTGGCAACGAAAACGGAGTTAGGGTTGCACGAAGTTGAAAATGATTAATAGGGTTTTGAGCTTAATTTGTTGGGTTAATTGGATATTTTGTGGTAGTGGACTGTAGATTGTGAGTTGGGTCAGGTACTAAGTGTAAATGGGTAATTATGGAGTACTGTAATTGTGTCGGCGTGGTGGTGGATCTATGGTGGGCGTGGTGGTATGTGAGATTCGCGAGAAGCGAAGCAAATCTGTGAGATGAGACGATGGTTGTTCTGTGGTTGTGTGTAGTGGTTTTGTTGGTGGCGGTGGTGGTGGATCTTGGTGTTGGTAGTGGTGATATTGAGATGTTGGTGGTGATGGGTATGTTGAGATGGTGGTGGTGGATTGATAATAACATGAAGAAGAAATGAAGCACTCAATCTATTATAAGGTTTTGATGAGGCATCAGTTATTGATTTTTTGAGTGTTTTGTCACTTTTTTTAATTTTATAACTTCCAACTTATAAGATATTTTGTTTCTAAAATGAAATTATTTTATCTATTTAGTTAATAGAAGTTAAACATAATCAAAAATAGATAATATACAGAAGAAGTCAACAATCCTCTAGATTTATACTAATATTTTGATTGGTATCAAATATTATTTGTCGCTCTTTGAATGTTTGACATTTTTTTTTAGTTACTTCCATATTTTAATGCCACAAAAACAAAGATCATTTAATTTTTTGAAGAATGTATTTGTTTTAGTTCATTTGAATTTCATCAGCTATCTTTTTCTTTTCTTTTTTCCTTTTTTTTTTTGGTAGGATTGAAGTTTAATATGGTAGGGTAAAAATCTTCTTGTCAGAGATTATATATATATATAAAATCAAGTTACACGATTTGTGACTTTTTCATTAAAAAGTGACCTGACATGCTGCGCCACTTTTTAATTAAAATGTCACATACAATCAAATTTCTAATTGAACAATACATCTTTGCCTAAACTTTCAATTTGCTTATAAGAATTTTTTATTTAGAGGTTATTTATTTTGTATTGTAAGTAAAAAATAACTTTTAAAAAAGTGACATATATCACTTTTTATTAAAAACAACGTTACTATTTAATGAAAAAAAAAATTCATTTAACTTCCATATTTTTTACCTTTAAAATATTTTTTAAAAAAATCGTAATTTTAAGGGTATTTCTATGAGTCGTCGAATTCCTTTTCTCTTTCTATTCTATTAACTGTGGGTGCAATAAATTTTATTGGGCCGACCGCTCCAAAATTTTGCCCGCAAGCTCACATGCTGTGTTTGAATTTGAAAAACGAAGTCTCCTATTTTTTAGGCTTTGTTACATTTTTCTTATAAAACAAAGTCAAGAGTTTATTGTATTAATTAAGGTTAATAAACAATTATTTGAACATTGAATTGGTTCTGAAATATCATTAATTATAACATATTAAAAATGCATTTAGGAGCAACCAATCCGAATGTTTAATTAATAGCTAAGAGAGTATTGGATTAATTAGCAAATTCATAAGCGACTTTTTTTACCTGTTAATCCGAATGATTATGGAATTTATTTAAAATTCATAACAATTTGTTTCTCAATCACAACTTTTATAGTTACAATTTATTTTTTGGTCACAAATCACATATTTTATAGTCACAACTTATTTCTCGATCGCAAATTTATCAAATTAGTAGTTTACATATTATTTTTGATCACAAATCGTAAATTTTATAAGTTACAACTTATTTTATGGTCACAAATAATCAAATTATTGGTCACAATTTTAACAAATTTTTAGGTTACACATTATTTGTTAGTCACTGGTAAATTTTTTTACATATCACATATTACTTATTGGTCACAAATTAACCTATTTACTTGTCACAATACCAAAATAATTGATTACATCGTCCCACTCCACTGCCACAGTCGCCACCGTCACCGTTGCCACACCACACAGCACAGCACCGCACCGCACCGCCACCGCCACAACCTTCAATGCACCATCGCCTTCACCACTTACAATACACCACCATCACTGCCACTTGCATAACAAACCAAATTTGTGCAACAAACACCACCTCCACCTCGTTGCACCACCATCACCACCAACTATACCTCAATCAACAACAACCGGATAACCCATACTACCCAATACCTCCATGTCACAATCTTGGAGAGACGAGATCGAAAGAATCGAATACCGGATTTAAAAGGTTGTTCTCGATCTGTAACTCTCTGCTTTGTCCTTGATCTCGTTAGGATACCATTCGCCATCACTACCCTTGACAACCTGTGCCATCAGAATCTCACACACATCAAAGACAATATCGAAATCTCACACAACCACCCAACAATCAACAACCACAACCACAACACAACACAACACAACCAAAACCACAAACACAACGACATGGGACTAGAGAAAAATGAAAGAAACCCAATCTGCAGCATTGCGAACATGATGACCGGTGCTGCACTGCGTGCAGTGCTGCGCGGTAATGATCGCGCATAATGGCATCACTCGATCCATAGTCGATCTGTGCAGTGCTGGTGACTAGTGCCAATCATTTCCAAAGTTCCCACGTAGCGTCGTGTGCGACCCCTTATCGCCGACGAGATGATATAGAGAGAGAGAGAGAATGGAGAGGGATAGGTAGGGTTTGTGATTGAAATTGTGTAGGGTAGATTAATTAATTTTTGAATTGTTATATTTAGTAAAAATATTTATTTATATATTAATTAATTAGAAGACCTTTGATTTTTTTAATTTGTAAACATGACCTCTGATTTATGAA
>CAIGRN010009587.1:0-13175 GCA_903798345.1 Fraxinus anomala | reverse complement strand
TTAAATAAGAAAAAGAAGTTAAAAATGCTGTTTATTTTACTATTCTAATACTATACACGAAACATGCACTATGATAACTGATAGTTAAGAAATGGCACTTCAGAAAGACAGTTATTCTATTGAAGTAGGTATTAAAACAACTAGCAACCGTAAGCTCAAAGTTTAATATAATTAACTCAGAAAGTTGTACTTACTATTGTACTAAAGAGCACAACGATAACTGTTGTTGTGACCATTGTAGCATTTACTTGGTCCAGTGACACTCCATAATGTGTGAACTGCATCCACGAACGAAAATGAGTGGGAAAAATGATACTTGCTACCTCCAGTGCCCAAGAAACTCAAATTCATTAACATTGACTTTTGAGAAACATTAAAGTACCTGTTTAAATGCCAATGCAATGGAGACAGCTCCTCTCATTAGCCCAGCCCACCAGATTATTATCTAGTTGAACTGCAGAGCAAATGAGTAAACATTAAGTTTCACGATTTATTGAAACTTGCTTCCCAAAAACAGATTAGGAAGTGCACTACTAATCGTCTCGTGGCTTGGATATTCAACAAATATATATTCCGCTGCAAGATGCACTTTAACGCCCTTAATGGGAGTTAACAACAAGGAGATTTACTATCTCTGTTTTTAATGAGAAGGGGTAAATTAACTGGACCTGATTATCAATAAACAATGAATGTAACTTTCCTTAAATATAACTTATATTTATATATTCAATATGCCAACCATTCAATATACCAACCTGGTGCTTGAATGTTATTGATGACGACCTTGTTGCAGTTCGGCTCATGCAGTGGGATAAAACGGATGGAGGAAAAACAAAAGCAGCACGTCCAACCATTACCAATAGCACCACACTACAATAAAACTCCCATAGAATTCAAGATTAACGGACCAGAGAGGAATGCATGTATAAGATAAGGTCATCCGATAACTTAAATGTAAGCAGCTACCAAAGAAGTCAGCTGACGTGCACATCTGCCTACTCCTGTCTAATGAGCCTCAAATCTGTCCAGTACTATCTTAGAATGAGCAGTAGAATTCAGGAAATTAGGTCCTATAGCTAATTTGATGAACTGAAAAAACAATTCATGAAAGTACAAGGAACTTATTTCAACCTTTATAGCCAACAAGGTAATTTACTTCATAAACTTCAGATAGAGGCTAATATTTCGTGCATCCATATAAAAAAATGAAGAGAGGCAATAGCTCCAGAATAAAAGAAAGAGAAGGGTTGCCATACATCCTAAGCTTAAGATTCAATAACTTAACCTTTTGGATAAAAAATGAGTTACATGCACGTGTACAAGACACAATCAGCCAATCGTAATATGAAGGACTTCTCCTCAACATCCAAAATTAGAAAAGCTCCTGGATCAACTCTGATAATTCTCCACATTTTTTGAGGACTAAAGCTACTCAATTACATTGGATATGACAGGTTAAGAACGCCTGACACAGAAACAGGAAACAATTAACTGGATGGTTCATTGATGAAGGTAATTGTAGAATTGGCAAGGTATATCCATGTTTAATGAAAAGTGCCCATATGCACGCAAACAAGGACATAAAATGGTTATCAACATTGACACAATGACTAGCAGGAAAGGTTTAATATAAAGTCTATTCAACCTAATATGTAAGATTCAGGAGATACGTTTATGAGAGAGCAAAATGCTAAGCACCACTCTCCGTCCATTGGATGAATGCTCACACATGAACATAATTTCATATTTAACTCCTAGCTTCTAAGTCTTATAGATTAATTAAGCAACCCAACTTTTATGCTCCTCTTCCATTGCTTTAGTACACCGATCACTGCAGATGAAGCGAAGGATATCAGTTGTTCATTCAACATCGACGATACTGAGCAAGCATTAAATACGATGGTACACTGCAGGCTTCCAAAATATAATTATTACTAGCTGCATGCTTGAGAGAGCAACAGACAAGCAATGAGGTAGATGCTAAGCACCAGCAATGGTGTAAACTTGAAACTTGTGATTTTGAGATTTTAATCTCGAGTTTAATATTACACAGGCTAGGAATAATTTTATCATGCCAATTGCCCAACTTAATGCCTTCCCCAATTAGACACGACACGCTATGGATGATTGCCCAAGCAAGCTAGTAGAGCTGGAGACATGAATGATATTTATTCCAATTCGAACCATCAAGGCCCACTACATTGAGATATTTCTCGTTTCAATAATTCATTTCTTTGTATTTTATTCAATTCTATTTCTTATTTATATTTCTATTCTTGAAGAGAACAACTTACAGGCATATTGAAGGTCTTTTACCATCTATTCATAAAGTCATGCAACATTAACAAGATTTGTCTTTTGAAAGACACTTGTTACCTCAATTTGCTCATTTTCCAATCTTGAGGGGTTGCTCAATTAGTCAGATCTTGGATTTGCTCTTCAGGTCACCAGTTCAAGTCCCTTCAGGACCACTGAGTTGAGTATCCTACCGTAAACTTCAGGGGCCCATGGGATTAGTCGAGGTGCGCACAAGCTGGCCTGAACATCCACAGTTATAAAAAAAATTAATAATAAATAAATAAAATTGCTCATTTTCCACTTCTCAATGTCCAGATCATCCATTCCCACATATAAGAATATAAAAGTTTCTGCAATGAAGGGCATTGTCGCAAAAAAATGCCTGCAATTGTTAAAATTAGACAGGAGTTCATTATATCAACGGATGATAAATATTTCAAATCTTCTACCTTTCCAGTTGCTTATACAATTTCGGAATTAGTAGCATGACGGGTTTAATTTTGCAATTGCAGAAGAACAAAGAAACAGAATGATGAGAGTTACTAACAGTTCAAACCAAGCTTGAACGAGAAAAACAACCCCAAGTAGTTATTGGCTTATTGTAGTTGTCAATACGTCTCTACTTGATGTAGTCACGAGTGCCTGGTAGTAATTCTTGAACTCTCGTTTACGTTATGCCAAGCATAATGCAACATAAAAATCTCAGAAAAGAAGACCATCAAAATTCCACTGAGGTCAAAAAGCTGCAAAAAACAGCTTTTAATCATCAGATACCTCCACGTTAGAAGACACATGCAAAATGAGGAAGGTTGAGAAAGCATGAGCCATTGAACTTTTTCTTTAGAACAGTGTTCTTTCAGGAAAGCTTACAAAATAACGCTTAAAAATGATGGAAAAACAGCCAACATTTTGAACTGCAGCAAATTACAGAATCACCAACATGAAATATGTCAAATCAAATATCTACAGGAAATAGAGACAATTCTGACTATGTTTTTAACTGTCAAATTACAGTCATTTTTATAATTCTAGGAAAGACATGTTCAGTATGATGTTCTCAATGATGGGAAAAAAAGAAACAGAAAAGTTAACTTGAGCCTGATGCTGGAGTAACATTTCACGCAAGGCACGTTTGGAGAAGAATAGATGCTTCACTTCTGCATTATGACTTCAAAATTGATTAACAAATATTAGATTTATTGTTAAGCTTCAATATTGAATCAACCCTTTCATTTTACATGTGATACAATCTATATAGTGTACAAAGTACTCAGAGATATTGACTGGAATATATATTAACCTAAACTCAATTTTGTAACATTGTTCTTTACCTCAGCCAGCATGTAGGAAAGATATACCATTAGAACCATAAGAGCAATTTCATGAACAGTTGAATGTCTGCCAATACAGAGAAATAATTGAATCCAAAGGAGATTCATAAACAACAGCACTTGTTTAACTCTAGACTTCGAAAATTCTTCCTTTATCCTCTGATGTGGAACCTCCATTCTGCTAGGCAAAAAGAAATTGCTAATGACAGTTACCTGCCAAAGTACGACCCCTTGAGAATATATGCCATCAAAAGTCAAGCCTGCAAGCAGAAAGAAAACCACAAACCTGATGTTTCCATGTAAACAATAACATGTTCGGCATTACCAAGATCAGTTGGTAGTGGCGAGACTCAGGTTTTCAAAAAGATATAAATCTATTTACTCAGTAGATAAACATTGTGAGATTTCATGTAGTTCTTGGAGAAAATAGATTCCAGGCAAAAAGACGTGGATATATATGTCTGATTAGAACAAGAGGGTAATTGACAGCAACCTTTCTTGGCTTTTGTCAAGACAGCAGTGATCTACAACTCTACATACATACAAGAAAATTGCACCAAGATGTCTTTACTACATGAGGAATTAAATCACCGGAGGATTAGCTATGAAGAAGAGACTCGTCGCAATTGTGGAGGATTAGCTATGAAGAAGAGACTTGTCGCAATTGTGTTCAGATTAATCAATCAGTTAATATGATAAATAATTCTCTAATCAAACTTAGTCATTTCCATGTATCTCCGGGTGCAGAGTGATTTATATCAAACACAAGTATTAACAGCACTCAATCTTTTTTAAAAAATATTATCAAGGTATGTATCTTATAGGGTACTCTTTAAGATTAAATTAAGCTTGAGATACATTTCAAGGACAAACACAAACCTCCAGGGAAGAAAGAAAGAGCATTCGGAAAATCTATCATATCATGCTATCACAAAGTGCAGAAAAACAATAATTGAAACACTAGGAACTTGAGGATGATCTAAAAAAGTTAATTTCATCAATTTCTTCCTTCTTAATCAATAAGTTTGCAAAAATTCCTCCAATCCAATATCATTTCTAATGTATTAAGTGCAGTAGGATAAATTTCAAAGTCATACAAACGAAAAAAAATCAATATATCTCAATCTTTTAAAAAGATATCGAAGTATCTGGTTTACGATTCCTCTTAAACTTAAAAATTAAGCTTGAGATACGCTTTGAGGACTAATGAAAATTAGTAAAGCCAAGTCTCAGAAAGCTAGACCATAAGGTTCAGAACAAAATCAAGTAAATGTCCTGGCCATGGTTAACTATGCAATTGTGTGTGCGTCATTATGAAGTTTACAGAGTACTAGAGGAATCTAAACTCACAGCAACTCCAAGAGCAGTGCTTATGGAGAATAGATACAGGAGCCATCCAGCCATCAATTCTATTGACGTCAATATTTTGAACTGCATTGAATAGAACAACTGATGTGGCATCATTTACTACTCCTTCCCCAAAAACTAGGTCGTATAGCAAAGGAGTCTCCTCTTGACGCAGAACCTAAACAGAACTAGTATACCTCATAACTAGACAACCACAGAGCTGCTTGCTTATTTAAACAACAAAGATTGCTGGTACTATATTTTACCAACCTGCAGCGTACATACAGTATCTGTCGATGAAAAAATTATTACAACAACTTGTATAAAGAAATAACATATCAGATTGGAGTTACATGGGCTAAATAAATATTGACATAAAAACTCATCATAAGATGATGTAGTTTAGGAATCCAGGAAAGAACCAAGATAATCACGAGCAGTCCAACCAGTGAAACCGAACTTGGGAAACAGCAACCAGCTGCCTGTATCGACACATTCGAAAACCTCGTGAAAATTAAACATACAAACAAGTTACCTTATAGAATCTTATTTCATCAGAAGATATAATAATAAAAGTTTTGTTTTTACGTAGATAGAGTATATAAGATTGGAGGCAGCAACATCTAACGACGAAGGGGGGACATCATGGTATCCAATTATGGATCTTGCTACGTGTACATCAAGATTTACATATTGAATTATATAATGTAACATGACACTCTACTATTTGTTAGTTTAAAACACAATCAACTTTTTCATCAAATTTTTTCCCTCCACATCATTTTCGGCAACTGCTTATGTACATTTTTTACGTACAAGTAGCAAAATCCTCCAATTATTATGATGACAAGAAAATGCATAAAACTCTAGTATGCAACTCTTTCATCCCTTCTGAGCTATATGTAACGTCTAGCTTATCTCTAAAAGCACGTAATATACAACGTCAATGATTTACTACTGTAATTAACATACGCTAATTATTAACACTACTTCAACAAGGGCACAGCAAGAATTCCAAAGATACTGCAGCCATGTGTGCATAGCATTAAACCTGCATCATCAGTTCTGAAAATTTTCAAGCACCCCCATAACAATTTAGCAACTCAAATTCTTGATGCAGCTCTGGATATGCATGAAGAGTCATCCTTATACCTTATTATTACGTATGTAGCCTCAGATAGCTAATTCTTTAGGTTGTTCCATCTAATTCTGAACCAAAATTTTAAATCTTTCTAAAATAGTTGTTTAGAAGGAAGTCATGAAAATCACATCACATGCTCCTTGGAGATTATTCTATAATTGTGGAGTAGAAGGAAACCATGAAAATTAATGTTGAAACAGGAGAGAAGATTTCAAAACTTCGCAGTAGAAAGCTTTTTTTAATCATACTTCAAACTTTGTTGGCATGTCATGTATATTATAAACACCAAGTAAGCATGCCTAACATTACAGAGAACAATTAGTACCTTCTTGAGTTTCATTAGCCTTTTCATAATTCATAGTAAGGACTTTGGTGTACTTCCAATTGGTTTATCTTTAACATTAATTAATAGAAACAACTGGAAATCATCTCTTCAGATGAATGACAATTATGCCAGTTAAGGAGTGTGTGGATCATTTAATTATGAATGAGTTTTGTAGACTGCAATCTTGTATAAAGTTTTACAGGTGCAAATGCTAGTATAATGAAAGATGAAAACTTGATTCCTTTGCTTATCAAAATTGCACCTTTTATTACCTTGAATTATATCTGGAAGGAAAGAAACAACACGAAATGCAGTACTAGTGGCAAGATAGTGATTAATGTTATTAAGCTCAAAGACTATTCTTGGAAAGAAACAAGAAATTTGAGACCAAGTAAACTATGGGGTTTAACCCACAAAATTTAGTGATAGTTACTCAGACTTCAACTTTCATCGAGGACCATGGCAGGGTGGGTGTAATTCTGTTTCATCACTAAGTTCAGCTCCCCTGGGGGACACTTAAAATTTTGTGGAATCTCAACACGCCATGAAAGCCCAAAAGGGGTCTAAAAGTGCAGGCCACAAAATAAATGAACTTTCTCTTTCTTTTCCTTCATATAAAGCCAAATGATAATACCATGAAAGTGTGGCAATGACTTCTTACATATATTATTATGCATGTGTGTAATATTAAATTTACGTAATATGATCCACTGTCTAAATCAAACAAATTATACTGAAATCTCCATCTTTTATTATTCATTTAACCATGTTTTCAACACTCCCTTCCATCAAAAGTACGCAGGTTATGTGTATAAAAAAGTCCATGCCCTTGGCATCAATGAATCAGAAACAAAATAGAAGTTGACGTACGATGATGAGAGCGGTGATGGATTCGTTAACCCATCGACTTTCTCCAAGCAAATGACCAATCACTAATCAAAAGCATAGAACCGCCACAAAAATAGTTATCTGAACGACTTGTTCATGGCTTTCCCCAATGTTTATTGCAAAATCCGAAATCCCCATTCTTCTGCTTGATTTCACAATGTCTATGTGTTATATTCAGTAGCAAGCATAGAATTCTCGAATCAAATACTCAGCAGCACTGTGTGAGAGACAAAGGGAAGCAGATATCTTCCATGCTGTAGACCTGTAGTGGCGATTAAACAGTGGCACCTGGCGCTTAATCTCCGCCTTGAAGAAGATACGTGTCGAATGGAGCCCAACTGTAGAGTGTAGACACCACTCTCATTTCATAAAAAGTGGCCCCCACCGCATCCTGGGCTCTTACGATTACTGGGACTGATTCTATGGGCTTCCCCCAACCCGAATCGAGAGATCTTAAAAATATTATCACTGGCATAGCAACCCAAAAATTATATAAATGTTCATCTGCAGCAACTCAATAATCAGCTCAATTTCTCCTCAAATGAAATAAATTGAATTCGTAATTGAAACCAATAACGGGAAATAGTGTCACTCAGGTAAGTTTAATTTCATTTTCTAGATTTTTTGAATTACTTAAGTGCTATATGTATGTGCATTTATGTGTAGTTTAACGATTGTTATGGTGAATTTTATTACATATCTTATGTTTGATGGAATTTTTCACTCGGATGCTTTTTGATGCTTTCATATTTCGATTCGTAAACCTCCCAGTATAGCGGGAAAGACGAAGTTGATCGCTAAACATTTTGTTCTAATACCCTATAATTAGGTCGACTAAAGAAATATTTTTGTTTTCATTGTGATTTTGATAATGGATACAATTCTGAAAGATTGTATTTTCCATTTGATTTTTGTCTCGTATGTGTTATTGACTTTCGTGAAGAGTACAAACAATTACAGATGGTATCGTGCTTCCCTTCAACGCCTAAGAAGCTGGGGCTCTGAGTTTGACTCGTGTTAGCATGTTTAGCTATTCTTAGAAAGTTTACTTTTTAAGTTATCCAAAGATATATACATAATAAAAAAAAAAGTTAAAAAGACTTTAACATCTAGAGATTTTGAAATTATCTGTTTGACTATCCTTAAAAAGAGATTTTTTTTTTTTTTATTTTATTTGGAAAAAATGAGTTTTGAAATAATGATTTTTCGAAGAATTGTGATTGAAATGTAATGATTTTTTTTTATTTACGTGCAAAAAGAGAGTTTTTGAAGAATGGTAGACAAATATATTTGAGAATTCGACAAGGATTAGCATTTATATACGTCATGACAATCTTCGACTCTTTAAAACATAATTCACTTCTGCTATATATTAAATTCTAATATTGTTAACATGCATTTATCTACGTCATTATCCACTGGAATTCGTTGAAGATGAACTTCCACGAAAGTCAGGGTTGGACATGGTTCGGTCCGATTTGGTTCCGAACAAAAAATTTCGGGTATTTAATAAATGGAACCGTCGAATCCAAATATAATTATGAAATCGTTCGGATTCGGTTCCATTCGGTTCTGTACCATAACTAATTTTTTTAACATTTACATCAACATTACATAAATACAACTAATGACATGTTCATTCGTATCTTTGACGTGTAGTTGGAGAGGGAAAGCCAAACTTGGCAGTTGACGACTTCGATTTGAGCAAGTAGATGTAGATTTTTAATTTATTAAATGATTTGGGATTAATGGATCTGCTCTTACCGAATGAAAGTATGAAATTGAAAATGGAATAATAAAAACTTAAAAAAACCTGGATCTTAGACTAACAATGAAATTAATAATTGGACAAAAAATTAAAACAAAAAATTGAATTTTGAAATTAGGTTGTGCTGGGCTGGACTAGCTAGGCATGAACTTGACTTGGGAGTTTGAGCATTAATCACTAAATTAGTTAATTTGCTAATTTATTTAAAAAAAAAACTAAATAATTTAATTAATTCAATATAAAAAATTTTTTAAATTATTTAAATTCAGTTCTTATTCGATTCTTCGGTTCATGATCTAAAACCGAACCAAACTCATTGGTTCTCTATTCAAATACCCGTTCGGGTATTTGATTTATGAAAACCGCTCGATTCAGTTCGGTTCGGGTTCGATTTGTTCCGATTTGGTTCGAAAGTTTTATCCAGTCCTAACGAATGTTTATTATAATCAGCCATATTTTGACCATTGGCACCAGGGATGGGAAGTAGCATTAGCATAACAGCAGCAGTATTGTAATTGACAGTTCAAAATTTCAACTAAACAGGAAAAAGGTCAGCAAACTTCTGTCATACAGAAAAAGTGAGATAAAAGAGATTTCGACGGTAACATTCTTTGAGTTCGAGAGAAATTTAGGAAGCCCCGCTGGCACCCTTTCCTTTCTTCCTCTGAAGTTTCTTCATGTAAAACTCCAACTCTTTGCCCTCCAAAATATATCTATTAAAAAATATGTCAACAATACGTAGTCAGGGAAATAGTTTCAAGCATATGATAGAATAATATATGTTGTATACTATAGAATTTCATACGACATAACGTGCAACTATATCTGTCATATTGGACTAGATAAAAATTACCATATCTTCTCTTTTAAATATATGTTGTATACTATTAGCTCCTCTCTGAATAATACTTGTATCAACATTTATAGGCGGGAAAAAATATCCCTGAAAGACATTAATTGGTACATATCTGAAAGTACAATGATGCACAGTGCTACATAGGTCCAACTCGAAAGGGGAACGGTCAACATTTAATTCTATGGTCAAGAAATGAAGGAAATGTGGAGGAATATACATACCCATCAGCACGACCACACTGGCCAGGGCGTGAAGAGATTGCAGCTAAAAGACGGCCACTGCCGAATTGCTCCTCAACATGTGGGTCAAGCTTGCGATCCTGTTGACGCTTTTGCAGTTTCCTCTGGACATGATTGCTTTTCTTTGTCTCTTCTACAGCACCCTCGGCCTCCTAAAACACAGTCAAACAAAATCGTGAGGAAAAATTAGAGACAAGTTTTTGCTAAAAACTATGAAGCACAGCAGGCTAAACATCATGCGCATAATGAGTCTTCTCTTTCATCTTAAGATGTTATTTTTTATTTTATAATTAGGTTACAAATTCTCCTCACAGAAAATGACGTCTGTAATTTAACGATGACAATTAATATAAACTGTTAAAGCTATAGTCTACATGTATTGTGGTACTTGATTAACAAATGAGTCCATCGCCCAAGTCTATGGAAAATGACAGCACCCACCATATTTTAATGACTGTGCTTCATTGGTGAATTCAATACATCCCAGTCTTATACATCAACATATACATCTGTGGATAAATTACATGTTGGTATTTTTGTAATCAATAAACCCAAGTAAATGGAATTTAAAACATATTTCAAAATTGTTCGAGAATGGGCAGACTAGGTTGAATCAGAATGGGAATGACCATTGTTCTTGCAACTACTTTTTCTCTTCGAAAAGGATATATTTACATCAGAAAGAAAAAGAACGTTCTTTCTCTTCCTATATTTTTATTTGAGACAAATACAGCAACACTACAGAGGTTTACAGACGCCTGTTTCAAAAGTTACATGGAGAATCGGTTACTTTTGTTTAGCAAAACATATTCTCACTCATTAGTTTTTAAGGCTCTTCTCAGAAAGAAAAAAATTGCACAGTACCTAAACTCTTCTTATAAAACAAAAAGACAAAAAAATCATATTTCTCCAGCTATCCCCCCTCTCCCTCTCCAACAACCCAAGAAACCATAAACAGGGAAAGTGCTGCAATTCAGGGGTCTCTTTGTAATTTTAGAACTGAATGAGGTTTCTCGGTAATAGTCATTCAACTCAGGCTGTTTCTGTAGTAGTTTTGACCCCTTTTATTTCAAAAACAGTCGAGCTTGTATTTACAGTATACCAATAACCCATCATACAAGAAGGAAAAACCATTAAACAAAGTAAGGGGTGAATACCTCTCCTTCTTTCTTGGTGGTAGCCTTCTTCTTGCGACCAATGTCAACTCCATAGTGCTGAAGATACCACTGCTTAAAAGGTGCAGCATCCACCTGAACAATTGCACTCTTCACCAAAGTCTGGGTCCTGACCAACTCATTATTCGAAGCATTATAAACCACATCGAGAATACGAGTCTTCCGGGTGACAGCCTCACTACCCCAAGAGTAGTTCCCTGTATCCAACCTCAAGGCACGCCATTTCACATTACCTCCTCGAACCCTCACCCTACGCACTGTCTTGTTACTTGACAACTTCGTGCTTGCTGGTTGTCTACCAAGCTCGTACCTTGGAACAGACAAGATAGGTAGGTCAAGAAAAAAAAAATCTCATGCATCAATCAGACCCATCACAAATAATTATACAAATCAAGGGGTTATATGCTGACTACTTCGAATTTGGAGCTCGGAACTAAATGTGATTTTTCCTAATTCTCACGTGTGAAACCACAATGTATGCAAACGAAATCGCGGAAAACTGGAATATATGATTTGAGACACGTCCATCCATTTGCAAAATATCTGGTCCAAACAAATCTAAGAAATTTAAATATTGAACATAATTGAGAAGCTATCATGCTTTTCGCAATCTTAACACGGAACAGCAATTCACTTCATAATTTTGCCTTCGCATGTAAATACATACGATTCCTAAAGTGAACGGAGGATTTTAAAAAAAATCAGGACATAGAATTGGTAACACTGAACAGCAATTCACTTCATAATTTTGCCTTCGCATGTAAATACATACGATTCCTAAAGTGAACGGAGGATTTTAAAAAAATCAGGACATAGAATTGGTAACGAGCAAAGAAAGAAACATAAGATCGATATACTCCAACAAGGGTCGGATGGTTTTCAATTGAAACAATAACATACTATTTTAGGAAATTTTAAGAATTGCATCGATAAATCTAACAAATCAGTAATAGGAAGATAAGAATAGTTTTTCAGAAAAAAAAAAAAAAACTCGACATAGATGGTATTAAGAGCGTATTCATTATTTTTAATGAAAATTACTTTCTCTTCTTCCTCCAAGCCTTCTTCTTTCCTCCAGTGGCACGCCTCTTGTGCATGGAATCCCGTGAAATACCTGTATATTTACACCATTCCCGTCAATGTTAACAAATAGTTCCAAGTTTTAAATTAAATTTAAAAATTTACTGGGATAGGAAGTGCATTGATTTATTTCATTACCCATTGTTGCCGGCGGTAGTTTCTAAGGTTCCGATGAATCCCCCAGCAGCAGCAGTAGAGTGAAAAAAGAGAGGAAGTGCGACAGGTAAGGGAACTGGGTTTTTTAACATCCTCACCCAAAACCCTAGTCGACAAAATTACACAGGTGCCCTTTCACTTTTGAGAAAACAACATCCGCATCCCTCCAAATTATTGTTAAGGGACGACCTCCCCCGCCAAGCAATTCCCCGCCTTGTCCCCGCCCACTGACCCATTTAAGGCGGGCGGGAGTAGAACCTTTGTCTCATTTACTATCTCGTTTAATTATTATTTTTTTAATTTTTGATAATTCATTTTATTTCACCAACTCATTACACTAAGATAATAACAAATTTTTAATCTTTATTTATTTTTAAAAGTTAAATTATTCAAATATATTTGATAATTTAAAACTTTTATTGTTTGTCATATTTTTTAGATATTTTTAGTTGTCATTTTCTATTAAAACTAATTAAATTTCGTGAATTTTTTCATTTAAAGTATTAAATTCTAAAAAAAATTAAAAATATATATATTAAATGGGGCGGGGCACCCGTTACCCGTCCCCACC
>CAIGRN010009574.1:0-10170 GCA_903798345.1 Fraxinus anomala | reverse complement strand
TTAATTCACAACAATTCAAAGCCCCCTTCCTTTTATTGTCCTAATCTTTGAAGAATTAAATCTAACCAATCTCTATGGATATGATCTTGCTCACCCTTGCTGCAGTTAGTTTTTTTTGAGTGCAAGCATTTATTATTTGTTGGATTCGACACCCACCAAAGTTTTGGCGCTGTTGCCGAGGATTGGTGTCAAATAGATCTAATTTTTATTTCTTTATTTATTGTTTTATTCTTTTTATGCCTCATTCTTCTCGTACAGGTAAATTGCAATACGAACTTAAAGTTGAGAAGATAGCTCGAAGATTGAGAAAGGAAGCTAAGTTGCACGACAAACAAGAATATTCATATGATTTAACACTCAACCTGGCCGATTCATCTACTTGATCATCAGCGATTTTGAACCAGAGCAAGAAATGGCCAATGAAGAAAGAACTATGAGGAAATTGGCTGCACCAAATGTGAATCAACAGCCACTCCGTATTCAATACCCTACTTTGGATGTGGACTTTGAACTAAAATCTGGCGTTATCCACTTGCTCCCTAAATTCCATGGTCTTGAGAATGAAGACCCCCATAAGCACTTAAAGGAATTCCACGTGGTGTGTTCAAGCATGAAACCACAAAGAGTAACCGAGGAACAAATCAAATTACGGGCTTTTCCATTCTCATTAGCTGAGAGAGCGAATGATTGGCTATTTTATTTACCTCCAGGCTCTATAACCACATGGACAAGAATGATCAGATTGTTCCTTGATAAATTTTCCCAGCTTCACGAACTACAAACACCAGAAGGAAAATATGTAGAATCAAACAGAAAGATACAGAAACCCTCCATGAATATTGGGAAAGATTCAAGCAACTGTGTGCAAGCTGTCCTCAACATGGGATTTCTGAACAACTACTCATTCAATATTTCTATGAAGGATTATTACCCATGGAGAGGAAGATGATGGATGCTACTAGCGGAGGTGCTATAGTGAACAAAACCCCCACTGCTGCTAAAGATTTGATCTCCATCATGGCTGCTAACTCACAACAATTTGCATCCAGACAAGACACCCCTTTGAGAAGGGTGAATGAGGTAAATGTATCCTCCCTTGAAAACCAAATAGATAAGTTAACCTCTCTTGTTCAACAAATGGCTGTAGGAAATATGCAGCAGGTCAATACTTGTGGAATTTGTACTGCTCCTGGCCATCCAATTGATATGTGTCCTACACTTCAAGAAGATTCTTTTGAGTAGGCTAATGTAGTTGAAAGATTTTGAGGCCCACCACAAAGGAAATATGATCCTTATTCAAACACTTACAACCTAGGATGGAGGAATCACCCTAACTTTAGTTATGGGGTAGGATCACAATTCCAGCAATTCCAGCCTAGACAACATGTCTCTCCAGCACAGCAGCCTTCTTCAAGTTCAGGTATGTCTCTAGAAGAAATCGTTAAATCACTAGCAACTAATACACGACAATTTCAACAGGAGACTAAGATGGGCATTAAGAACTTGGAGAATCAAGTGAGTCAATTAGCATCAACTGTGAACATATTGGAATCTCAAGGTAAATTACCTTCAGAAACTGTTGTTAATCCAAAACAAAATGCTAGTGTGATCACATTGAGGAGTGGCAAAGAATTGAAAGAACTTGGCAAGATGGAGCAAGGCAACTCAAGAGAAGAAGCTGAAAATGAGGCTCTCTCTCAACCTCAAACCGACCGGTCAGAAAGCCTTAATAGAGATAAACCAAATATTTTGGTTACAAACCCTCATTTTCCTACAAGATTGAATAAATCCAAGAAAGAAGAAGAGGAGAAGGAAATCTTGGAGACTTTTCACAAAATTGAGGTAAATATCCCCTTACTTGATGCAATAAAACAAGTGCCTCGATATGCCAAATTTCTCAAGGAATTGTGCACCAACAAGATGAAGTTGAAAGGTAATGAAAAGGTAAGCATGTGAGAGAATGTTTCAGCCATCCTTCAAAGGAAATTTACCTCCCAAATGCAAAGACCCAGGTATGTTCACTATTCCTTGTAAAGTAGGTAATGTTAGGATTGAGAAAGCAATGATAGATCTAGGAGATTTGATAAACTTCATGCTTCTTTCTGTTTATTTGTCTTTGAATAATGGTCCACTGAAAGAAATAGGTGTGATTCTTCAACTTGCTGATAGGTCTAATGTGTATCCTGAATGAGTCTTAGTAGATGGTCTAGTGCAAGTTAATCAATTAGTTTTTCAAGTTGATTTTTATGTGCTTAATGTGGAAGAAGATGACTCTTTTCTAATACTATACCAATCATGTTAGGAAAGCCATTCTTGAAAACATCTAGGACAAAGATTGATGTGCATGATGGTACCCTCACAATGGAGTTTGATGGTGAAATTATTAAATTTAATATCTATGATGCCATGAGATATCCTAGTGATGTGTCCCTTGTTTATGTGTTGGATGTTATTAACCTTTTAGCACATAATTTTTTTGATCTTATTGATGATGATAAATTGAAAGTTGTGCTTAGCAGGATCCTCACTCTTACAGGACTAGAGGAATCTATAAAGGAGTTTACATTGGATTCTGACTTGCAAGACGCATTTAACGAACTAGAATCACTTAAACCTATAAGGTATAATATGTCTCAAATTGAATTGCCTCTTTCCACAAAAATCTTCTTCCTTCTGTTATGCAAGCACCAAAATTGGAAGTGAAACCTCTACCAGATCATTTGAAGTATGTGTTCTTAGGAGAAGGAAAAACTCTTCCAACAATTATCTCCAAAACACTCTCTACCTTGGAGGAAGAAAAATTAATTCGGGTGATTAGAGAGTATAATCAAAGGGTTGAGTCCTTCCACATGCATGCATAGGATATTATTGGAAGAAGATTGTAAACCTTCTAGGGAAGCCCTACGAAGATTGAACCCACCCATGATGGAAGTGGTAAAGAAAGAAATCTTGAAACTTCTCGATGCAGGTATGATCTATCCGATTTCGGATAGTAAATGGGTAAGTCCGATTCAAGTTGTCCCAAAGAAAACAGATATAACAGTGGTTAGAAATTCTGAAGGTAAGATGGTGCCTACTCGTGTTGAAAATAGTTAGCGGGTGTGTATAGATTATAGGAAGTTAAATACAGCAACTAGAAAAGATCACTTTTCCCTCCCGTTTACAGATCAAATGCTTGAACGTTTAGCCGATCGTACTCATTATTTTTGTCTCAATGGTTATTCAGGTTTTCATTAGATTCCAATTGCACCTGAAGATCAGGAGAAAACCACATTCACATGTCCCTTTGGCACCTTTGCATATCGACGAATGTCATTTGGACTTTGCAATGCCCCTGGAACGTTCCAAAGGTGTATGGTTAGTATATTTCAGATTACGTGGAAAACATCATAGAGGTATTCATGGATGATTTTATAGTCTATGGTGATTCTTTTGATGTATGTTTAAGTAATTCCAAAAAGTGCTTAGAAGATACATAAAAACAAACCTAGTCTTGAATTATGAGAAGTGTCATTTTATGGTTGATCAAGGCATTATTCTGGGCCATATTGTATCCTTTAGGGGTATTGAAGTTGATAAATCTAAGATAAAAATTATTAAATCTTTGCCTTACCCCACAAATGTGCAGGAAGTTCGCTCTTTTCTTGGACATCTAGGATTTATTGGCGTTTTATCAAAGATCACTTAGCCCATGTGTAAATTATTGCAAAAAGATGTGGTATTTGAATTTGATGAGGCATGTAAAGGTGCATTTGATAAATTGAAGGATATGCTCACTTCAACACCAGTTATCCAGCCGTCTAATTGAAGCCTTCCATTTGAAATCATGTGTGACGTGAGTAATCATGCGTAGGTACTATGCTTGGATAGAGAGTTGGAAGAGCCCATCATGCTATTTATTATGCCTCCAGGACACTTGACAATGCAAAACGCAACTATTCAACTATGGAAAAGGAACTTTTAGCTGTTGTTTTTGTTTTAGAAAACTTTCGTCTATATTTGCTTGGCATTAAAGTGATTATTTATTCTGATCATGCAGCTCTGAAGTACTTGTTCTCAAAGAAGGAGGCGAAACCTAGACTTATTCAGTGGATTCTTTTGCTACAAGAGTTTGACTTAGAGATACGTGATAAAAAGAGTACAGAAAATTTGGTCGCTGATCATCTCAGTAGATTAATCACAAGTGAGGAACTATCACCATTGAAGGACAGTTTTCCAGATGAGTATCTTTTTCCATTCAAGAGATAGTCCCCTGGTACGCTAATATAGTTAATTATTTGGTTACTAAAACACTACCAGACGATTTGTCTAGTGCTTAAAAAGATAGAATAAAGAGTGATGTTAAATATTATATATGGGATGATCCTTACTTGTGGAAACATTGTTCTGACCAAATTATTCGTAGGTGTGTGCCCCAACAAGAAATTCCTTTAATTTTAAAAAAATTTCATACTTGTGGGGGCCATTTTGGTCCTAAGAGAACAACCCGTAAAGTATTAGAGTGTGGATTGTTTTGGCCTACTTTGTTTCGTGACTCATACATGTTTTGCAAGTCTTGTGAACAATGTCAGAAAACTGAAACCATAGGGCGTAGAGATCAAATGCCACTTACCCTTATTCTTGTTTGTGAAATATTTGATGTATGGGGTATTGACTTCATGGGCCTTTTTCCTTTTTCTTATAATAATGTTAACATTATTCTTACTGTGAATTATGTTTCAAAGTGGGTGGAAGTAAAAGCTACCCGAACTGATGATGGTAAAGTGGTTGTAGATTTTTTCAAATCTCGTATCTTCGTTAGGTTCGGGACGCCAAAGGCTATCATTAGTGATCGCGGGACTCACTTTTGCAATAGAGTGGTGGAAGTTTTATTAAAGAAATACAATGTTACTCATCGTATCTCTACTGTTTATCACCCGCAAACAAATGGACAATCTGAGGTATCCAACATGGAAATTAAATCTATACTTGTCAGAGATTTTTACACTACTTTTGAATTTAAGAAACCTACAGAATTCACGCTTAGTAGCCCGAGGGTAGTTCAATTTCGACTTATGGGGAAAGAGTTCAAGCTTTCAATTACTGAATTTAATGTTGCTTTTGGCTTTATCAATGAGGAATTTGCTGCAACCGATGAGTATTTTAACAGTGCTTGTGACTATAGTGAGAATTTTGAACCACTTAGTTTATATAAAGCACTGTCGACTTACAACTACTATGACCAGAGTAAATCTAAAGATTCCTATCTTCGTGATCCTGCTTTGAAATACATTCATAGGTGTTTTGCATTTACTTTTCTGGGTAGGAAAGATTCTACTGCGATTTTGATCAAATCTGAATTTTATTTTCTATGGTGTATGCAAAAGCAGATCAAGGTGAATCTTGGTGATTGGTTAGCCTCCTAGTTTGCCAATGTTATAAACAACCATCGTCCTTTAATTTTGGGTTCTTTGATTACTAATTCGGTTGTGCATGAAAATTTAATTGATCCTAATGACAATGATCTTCATATTGCTTGTGAGATGCAACCATTGGACTTACGTTGTTTGGAGATAATGGGTTTAGTTTGGAAGGAAGCAGGTGCGTACAATTTCCATGAACCAGGACCTATTGCACCTTGACCAACACACACAATTTCGGACATCGTAAGTAATGAACGATCCTTAGTTCTTCATCGACATTCAAGCTCCACAATACCTTCCAAGGGACTGTCTGATGATCGGTTTGAAAAGCTCGAGCTTCAACTTGCGAGGATAGAAAAGAATATGATGGCTTTCTTTGCTCACATGGGATTCACTCCACCTTTACCCCCACCTACAATCTAAACATCTCCTGGTGAGTCCTCTATAATTTTTTTTACTTTTATAGTTTCTTTTCTTTATATAGTTTTTTCTTTATTTTTTTTGTTACATTGAGGACAATGTATGGACTAAGTGTGTGGGTGGGGGGGGGGGTTCTTGCTATAATTTTGTCTTGAATTTGAATCCTACTTTCATTTTGTTTTAGTTGAACTTTAATTTTAGTTTTCACTCTGGTATCATTTTGAGACACAATGAGGAATTAGCATAAAGTAGTTGAATTCTTGTTTAATGCATTGTGATTGATTGCTCTTGATGGTTGCTTGAATGAAGAATGTGTGGGATTTGATGCACATTAACCCCGTTTTGTGAGCTTTTGGGCCTCTGAGCATTTAAATTACATCATGCTCCATTTCTTTGATTTCGTGATTGTCGTGCGTGGTTGACTTATTCTAGAACTTGCTTTGTTATGTATGTTGAGATGTCCCTTTGGTAATTGGATGCATTAAATAAGTAAGGGCATTTAAGTGAAGCCAAATTTAGCTATCTTAAAAAGCTTACCTTGAATTATACCCCTAGATAGCCACTTTTGAGCTTTAGCCTCTTTGTTGAAAATTAACCACGATACAAGCCAAGAGATATCCTATTCATGTTGCTAATCTTCCCTTCTTTTGAACCTTACGTTGAAGAAATATATAGGCTTGTTCACATAAAGGTTGGAGTTTAACTTGTTCTTGGAGAACATGCAGTTTAGATTATCTTTGGAAGGATTAAAAGAAATTGAGAATCAAGGATTCATTTTGCGAGTCTCATTCTCTTTTTTTGAGATGGGAGTGTGAAAGAAATGTTGGGGATAGAGTATTGAAGTTGCAGTCTACATGAAAAAAAAAAAAGAAAAAAAAGGAGTTTCGTCTCCGAATTTGATGCGTTAATGAATTGTTAAGATGCAATCATCCCTAGAATCCTTCGTAAACTGGTATATATATATATATATATAGTACACTCGCCAAGGGATGACTGTGTGAAGCAAAGAAGTGCAGTTTTAAATTGTTCAGGTTTGATTTGATTAAAGGAATTACATGAAGTTTAACCGAGCTTTTGTGAAGTAGTTTGTATAATTCCTTCAATGATATAGCCAAAAAGAAATTCTTCTTATCTCACCTTACCCAATCCCCGTTACAACCTATTTTAAGACCCTTACTTCGCATTCAAACCATTGGTGATACCAATGTGATATATTAGCAAGCTTATGGTAAGAGTCTTCTATGTCTTGACTTGAGAGTATATTCTTGACACCCTAAACACTTTTGAGCGTATTGAGTGAATCTAATGTAAGGGTGTAAAATCCCACTACATATACCTTTCGAGAAATTGTCAAGGTAATTGGTCATTTATGTTGGTAAGTGGGAATTTACTCTATTTACTTGCTAGTTCCTCGTGGTGTTGAGACTTGAACCTTTAAGGCACGATGGTTTGGGTTGTAGAAGGATGATAGAACAATTGATAAACTTTAGCTATTGATTGCTTGAGGACAAGCATTGTTTAAGTGTGGGGAAATTTGATAGAATGCATAATAGCTATTTTATTTGTTATATTTCCTCATAATTTGATAATTATAATCGCTCAAGTTTTTAATTTTGGTTGTATTTTGTAATTTAAGGGTCATATGAAGGAGTTGGATCAAATTGGACTCAATTTCACAAGTTTTAGAAAGCAGAATTGAAGCTCAAGAGAAAAAGAAAAAATACATAGTGCTGAATCGAACTTTTCCTAAGGCGTGGGCACGCCTTACTGTTCCGAACGGTCCAGGACTAACAGGCGGGATTTTTGAGAAGGAAGGCTTGGAAGATTATACCTATTTTCTAAAAGGAACGATAATATAAGATCTAAAAGGGTACCCTTATGTAATTAGAGGATTTTGTTAAATTAAGGGATGATTAGAATTAAACTAGAAATAGGAAACCAAAATCTTATCTTTTCTTCGAGATAATCATTCCATAAAAGACTTATTCTCCTTTTAAAAAAAAGGAGAAAAAGAGAGGGGGACTACACGTTTTTGGTGGAAGAAAGAAGAAGATATTGTTTTTGTTTTTCTGAATTTTCATGGATTGCTAAATTTCTATTCCAGCACAAGGATAATTGAAGTTTTGATTCTTCAAGAATTGTGAGATCGAATTAATTTTCATTGTTCTTCTATTCTTTCTATATTTATATATCTTCTGCGTTTCTTGAAATTATTGTTTTGATTGATTATACAACGTGCACGTTGTTTGATTGTCAAAATAATACATCGCTAATTAGAAACCTAAACCCGTAATTATTTAGATATTCTAATATTAGTGGTAAAATAACATAGTTGATTACAAATAGGGTTTCAATTTATGTTATCGAGATATATAATCTAGCTTAAATGAATCACGCATGTGTATTTGTTGGTTAGAATTGGTAGCCTCTTTAGAGATTAATGATGTTGGTAAATTAAATCCCAAGATCGTGTGTATGGTTGTTTATTAACAAGAGAAATAGTTAAAGAGCATCTCTTGATTATCAAGATAGTAAGGAAACATAGGTTATTAGATAGTATCAATGACCATAACCAATTTGGTGAAAGAATAAAGGATTTTATTTTTGCATCAATGATCGATTCTTTGAATCAATTCTGAGATTATACCTTGGGCTGAATATTAGACTAATATTGTTCTTCTCTTTAATTTGCATTCTAGAAAAATTGTTTAAATTTAATTTGTTTTAATTTATCGATTCTCCAAATCAATTCTGAGATTTTACCTTGGGCTGGATATTCGACTAATATTGATCTTCTCTTTAATTTGCAATCTAGAAAAATTGCTTAAATTAATTTGTTTTAATTCACAACAATCCAAAGCCCCCTTCCTTTTATTGTCCTAATCTTTGAAGAATTAAATCTAACCAATCTCTGTGGATACGATCTTGCTCACCCTTGCTGCAGTTTATATTTTAAGAGAGCAAGTATTTATTTTTTGTTGGATTCGACACCCACAAAATTTTTACAACGATAAGCAATAATTGACACATATTTTCAAGTATATGCATCATAGCCAGAAATGCTATCTAATGTTTCACCCCCAAACCTAATCTAAACATTGTTCCCATGGTGATATTAAAGATAAAGAAGGAGGACTTCCCAGAGTCAAAATATTAGTTGTCTTCATTGCTATCGGCTTTATGGGGAGACGGCGTTGGATTGATGGATGTTGATTCTAATTTCTCTTCCAAACTTGAGACTTGTCCTACAAGAAGAACAAAATCATTGAGAAACTATTAATAAGAATATAAACTAATATCTAAATAATTGAGATAGAGAGAAAACATTTGGGTTACGTCTCAAGGAGCGATTTTTTAATGTCTTTAGCTTGACGTTGTTAGAATGCCTTAGTTTGAATCTTCAAGAGGCACTTCTTCTGTGTTTTGAAACGTGATTTCATTCTTGCCCTTCAACTTCTCAACACCAAAAGGAAGCATGTTGTGCATAGTTAATGGTCCTGGCCATCACGAATTGAGTCTATTCGGGAGCAACTTCCTCAGGAATTATAGAGGGGTGCTTGTTGTCCAAGAACCAAGTTTTTCCTTGGCTTTTCAAAATATAATTTGATGTGGAACTCAAATTTGGCTTTAGCATATATTAATATTATGTTTTAATATAAAAAATATTCGGATATAAATGAATGTAGGACGCCCTTGCCTACTATGGACGTTGGTGTTCATGAATCAATCCTAATTATAATTTATTTATTTTTCCCAAATCAACCTTCTTAGTCTGCTATTAGTCCAAGAACAAGCTGTAAAAAATAAAAATAAAAATAAAAAATAAAGCAATTCCCTCAAATATTATTTCGATTTGACCTCCAAATTGCCATTAAATTATATAAATATTGGTATGCTTTGATATACACATAATCGGATGTAAATGAATTTGTTACACACTTGCGTACCATGGAGGTTAATGTTTATGAATCAGTCCTGCCCAAAAAAACCTTCTTAGTCTTCTATTGTCCCAAGAACAAGCTAGAAAAAAAAAGATGCGGTTCCCACAATTATAATTTGGAGTGGACCTCCAAAATTTAAATTAAGTTATACTAATATCATGTTGTAATATACAAATGTTCGGATGTAAACGTATATGAAAGAAACGTACGTACCAGGGACGTGTAAGTGTTATGCCCTAGGTCCAATCAACTTGGGACAAACACTTTAAAATATATATATAATCGATATATTTTAATGGCAATATTTATTATTTAATTGAATTTATATTCTAATAAATTAAATAATAGAATCCGTAGATTCAAGTCTTGATGATTTGTTAATCACAAGGAGTTGTGATTGTGAGATA